>JANSJP010000184.1:0-129997 GCA_024734325.1 Lactarius hatsudake | reverse complement strand
CATTCTTCACTCCACCCATACCGTCACCTTTGCTGCCCTCATCACCCCAGGATCTTGTGCATGTCTACACCCACAACCGTTGAACGGTCCAGAACAGCGCTCTTTACCTCGGGCAAAGGCGCGCCACCGACTTTCATTTTATTCTTCTGCCTTTTCTCACCCTCGGTTCCTCAACATAGTGTGCCTCGTCGACGCCACCCGCGTCGCCTCTTCGACCTCCTCCTTCAACCAGTTAGACTCCTTGTCGCCATTCTCCTTCTTCCTTGTCACCATTCTCCTTCTTGCTTTACTGCCCCATTTCATCTCGACGCTTGCCCAAGTACAGTACACACCGTTGACGCCACTAGTGCCAGGGACCGTAAAACTTCACCTTAGCCTTACGACCGTATGTCTGTCCGTCTTTCGTAGTCTCTCACTATCCCTTGGACTCCTTTACTTTACTTTTCCCCACCTCGACCTACTCTCCTTCACAACTTTCGACTTAGCGTTTGCGACGACGAGTTCCCTTACTTACAGGTACACGAGGTATATAAGGACTCAGAATCGCGCTCAGTAATAACATCTTTTTCCCCGCATCTTATTCAATCCTCTTCTCTTTTCTCTCGCGTGAACCAGCAACAGTTCGACGGGGCCGGTCTGAATCGAAGACACCTGCTCGACCGTATCGACTCACCGCTTCCTTTTCCCCCTTTCTAGTTATTTTCCGCGTCGTCGCTACGTGTGATTCAAGCTTCGCTCGACGTCTTCAGTCTCTCTCATCAGTCTCGGAAATAGTCTCTCTCTTGGCGTCCACGATTTGGGCACTCATTCCAGCAAAGGCTCGGCGACAACTTCCTTCCTTTCCCTTCCTCTGTTAGTCCCCCAACTCGGCCGCACCTTACTCACTCACGCGCTTTCGAGCACGTACAGTGTGTAAAAACAAGGAAGCAAGTTTGTTTATTTTATGGTGGAAAAAAGAGAAAGAAGTATACGGTTTGTATGGTACATCGAAGTAGAGAAGGAGGCAGGGTTTTTTTTTTGGCAGCTACAGAGAAATATAGAGAGTTAGGAGATATCTTCATTCACTTTGTCCTCTGAACTTAAACTCTTCCGTTTGCCTAGACGTTTTTGTGAAGTGGAAGGGGTGCTATCAGCGTGAGATGAGGATGCTTGAGAAGTTTGATAATTGCATGTACGACTTTTGATTTGCTGCCGTAGATTACTGTTGCCGTCGCTGTTTGATTTCTTGGGGGACGTTTTCGCTCCAGTTTTGTCTGGCGTGAAGATATATGTGATATCTTTCACGGCGACGACGACACACGTAATTGCTGTTCTGCCGGGAGGGGTGTATGAATCAAATTGAAGCAGGATTCCGCTCCAAGCGATGACAGATTTCGCTTGGGGGATGCGTTCGGATGGATCCGGCCATTTGGGATTATTGTCGAGGCGTCCTCGAATGGCGATGTTGTCAGTGCTTTGACCGCCATCAATATACTGTGTTGCATGTATCAAAAAAGAAGGAGGATCTGCATCGACAGAGGTGACGGTGCCTGAGCCAAAGATTCGAATTGTGTTGTCGAGGTCTGCAGCGTTCATTGCAGATAACGGTTGCATCTTTTTGTTCGTCAGTATGTTACTTAATTCAGCATTAGAGCATCGTACGGATTCAATTTCGCCCAGCACTTTGATATCGGCATCCGTATATTTCTCGCTGTTCAAGTGGCGACCAGATTTAAACGCAATGATCTATGTGCGAAGTGAGATGTGGATTGCATTTGTGCTCTAGGATGCGTACTTTGCATCGCACTTCGTAAGTGTCATCTTGTTTTTTAGTTTGTCTCGGCCAACGTAGGTTCTGAAGCTGCCGACACCATCTACGGCAGTATCTGCACAGGTGAAAGTAGCATCGTAAATAAATGTGAACGGTTTTCCCGGTACTGCACATCTGTTTTCGAGCGTGACGAGACCGGATAACGACACAGAACCAGCGGTGACAATCTCGGACATGGGGGAGCAGCAATAGACGACATGTTGTGAATAGGGGTGTCTGAATTGAAAGCTCGGAGTTGATATAGGTATCGATTTTTAATAGGGGTACGCAAGTACAATGTTACAGTCCTATCAATAAGAATACAACGAGGATGAGAAACGGAGAACAGCATGTTTACATAAGTACCTCGCGGTACACTACGTTCTTTGTACGAGGAGCAGTGTCTTCGTTCAGAATGCATTTAAACGGTTTTCTTCGAACGTCCTCTGGAAAACGCGACATAAACTTGACCATGCCCAAAACGCGGGAACTCGTAGGTCGATTCCCACGTTTGAGAACGATTGGCCTTGGGATTTATTGATTGTGATTGCGAAAGATAATGCGAGAGGAAATTGGCGCCGATGCAGGTGAAATGGTAAACGGTTGTCTGTTGTTTTGAATTTGATGCGAGGAAGCGGACAAGTGTCTCCATTGTGTAACAGTATTTCGATGACTCTGGTGCTTATCTGCGTGACAATGCCTCTTGAACCATTACAAACGCCTATGTCCGGGTGCATATTTCTCAGTACGATGACCGGGCAACCGATCTTCAGTTTCAGTTGTGCTTGAGGAAAACCAGAGGGTGCCCGCACTATGTAGTACTTCCAATGGATAAGAGTCATCGACGACTGCCTCCTTCTCAGGGTTGAAAGCCTCGTCAATAGCCCAGAGGTCGTAAGAGTGGCCAGGAAATTTGTCGAGGATGATCTCGTTGATTTCATTAGCGTCGCGGTTGCGTGGAGCAAGGATGCAACGCTCTTGAAAATAGGTCATATCATGTGGTTCGCGTATGTGTGGATATGTGTGGTAGATGAGTTCGTCAATAGAATTTGAGCGGCAGAGTAGGAAATCGGGAATCAAAACATGATCTTCCGCGTCGTTCAGTTCCCCTTTGGCTAAACGATGTAGCCATTGAGCGTACTCTTGTTCTTGGGGGTCATTTCCAACACGCATATTTGTCTCTAGAGTGTGGAAGTTTGGTTGAATATGGGGCCACAAAGGGGAAGAGGGTAATGCGGCGTTGATAATATCTGACTTGCCACCATATGTGACGACAGGTAGCGTCTGTAAGAAGTCTCTGCCAAGGACAGTGGGAATCCCACCGAACAATGCATTGTTCTCAGCGAATGTCTTGCAAAGTGCGATTGACTGCCTCGAATGCATGACGATGTTGCATGGAACACTCATCCCAGATGAGAAGACTCGTGTTCTTTATCACGTCAGCCAAAGCGGTGCGCTTGGAAATCGCGCATGTGGACTCAGCATTTAGGTCGATTGGAATTTTGAGAGTAGAATGCGCAGTTCTTCCTCCAGGAAGTAGCAACGCGGCGATTCCGGACGAAGCCACACAGACAACCTGCATCTGCTTTGCACGTGCAGCAAAGCAGAGAGTGTTGTATACAAAAGTTTTGCCGGCTCCAGCTGCTCCCTGTAAGAAAAAGGTGTCAGGATCGTGATTCTCTGCAGAATGGAGGATGGAATCGAATGCGAGTCGCTGTTCATTATTAAGCTTTGGGAGGGAATCATTGAGCAGCCGCACGTGCTGTTCCACGGAGAACGTGGAATCGACTGATGATGGCGCATGTGTAAGAATCTCGTTCCAATCGATGGAGGGATTTGGCAGCCCGACTGCTTCCAAAGTTTTGTCGTCCAATTGTAGGCGCTGTTGGAGAAGATAAAGGCTGTAGTCGAGCATATTTTCTTCCGTTATATTAGACACTAGAAATTCGGAGGGCCCTTTGGGCCCTCCTCACTTCTATTGTCGCACTTTATTCCATGTACATGCATATGTATAATTCATGAGAGAGTTACATTACCTTCACAAAAACACCAGAGTGCAGTAAACTACACAGCAATTTTGTTTCTCAGACCGACAGCAATAACTTGCTGTAATGAACCTTGAGTTCATCAGGAAAACCTATGTTTTACTTGTTCACACTTTTCTATACTTTTCAATTCTTTTCAGAAAACAATTAGAAAAAGTAAGAAAAAGAAATCCCTCTTTCTTTTTTTTTACTTGCTGAACTGCCAAAAAAAGTACAGGATAAGTAGAGTACCAAATGACCAAAAATGGACGAAATAAAATGACCAAAAATGGAAATATCGGACCAAACCTTATTTTTTGGTCCGAAAATTACCATATATGGTAATAAATCGGACCAAAATTTCAAAAAATCGGACCAAAATCCAAAAATTTCCCCAGAAATATGCCTAAAAAGTATAAAAAGTACAGAAAAAGAAGAGGGGATGTCTTTTTGCAAGTAGTTGGTTCTTTTCTGAAAGGGTTCTTTATTCCCTTGCTGAAAGCAATAAAAGAATAGAAAGTATAAATAAGTAAAACATAGGTTTTCCTGATGTTGGCCCTTGACCACCTCAACGAAGTCGTACATCCCTGGGAAAGGATACAATCGATTTGAGTGCTGTCCATGGACGGTTTCTTGACCAACCGTTGCCCCTACGACAGACGGGATCGACCCCTCTCATTTCAGAAGGTCTTGGGAGCTCAGTGAGGTTCATCCCTTGCGTTCCCAGCGCGCCGCACTCGCGCGCGGCCTTAGCAACTCAAACCCAACGCGTTCCCGACCCAGGCGGCCACTTCTATGAAGTTTCGCGCTGCGCTGAAGTGTGCGCGACTGTTTCCAATCACTTGCGACCACCCAACTCGCAGGTTCCATGTAGCCTCTCCCGACCTCGCCGCACTCGCGCGCGGCTTTCACCCTTCGACACGGACGTGTCCGCGAGTTCCACGGACCTACATACGAAAGCTCGTGTTCCGCAGAGACCTGCGCGACGCCTTGCGACGCTTCACACCCCCAAACCCTGCTCATCTAAGATGTGTTCCTCAGCAATCAGGGACGGTTTAGAATATCACCACCCATTGCAAGACCTCGTCAGGTGTGAGAACGCTCAGGTACTGGTAGTACTGATTGGCAGCACCGAAATACTTTTTTTGGATAATGGGTACTTTAATGGTGTGAGGAATGCAAGTGCTGGCTGATGCGCTTGAATGACGTCTCACGAGTTCACACACGTGTCCACGGTGTTGAGCGCAGAACTAACGAGCGAGGAGTAAATAGCAAGAGGCTAAGACAGACAAGTTAACTTCAGAGGTGAAGGGAACTCTATAACAACTGCATACCTAAGACAGACAAGTTACTATAAGGAAATGTCTGATGAGTAAAGGTATTAAGAGAGGTAAAGAGAAGGGGAACTTACACTTCAGAGGTGAAGGGAACTCTGAAGTGTATGGGCGAAAACAGCAGTCCTTATATACAGGACGCTTAGTAATAATGGTCTGTGCGCACAGGTGATCCAAACACAATACACATGGTCCGTGCGCCAGAGGGAGAAAATGCCATTGGAGGGCAGAGAACAATAGCTGCCTAAAGCAGACAATACCGGTATCTTAACAATAAAGAACAATAAGAGCCATATATGACTCTGACAATAAAGATAAACAAAAGTGGTCCGTACAAGTCCGGCCATAGTCCAAATCAGTCCATAAGGGACAGATACCGTATTAAGTATGTGGGCTGACACAATCAGATCCCACGAGACATGTGACTTATACAGTCGCGTCTCAACATCCCTCCATGATTGGGACAGTCCATGATGATGTAAGAAAGATGGAGATAATAATCTTTTGAAGAGCTGAAGAGTCGTACAGAAGTTCTGGATTAAGATTGAAAGATTGGTCCATGATACAGGACTTATCTTATCTGGAGCAGGTGACGCTCCATCCAAAACTTTATCATAAGTACTTCATGAGATCCTTGATACAGGACTACTTTTTGAAGCCTTAGAATCTGTACACTATGGTTGGTGAAGGTCCAACTTCTTCAGGGTCTAAGAAGGGTTTTTCTTAGCTCTTCAGATCAGAGAACATGGTGTGCTTTGGTGTTAAACCAAGGATCGACGACCATTGACTGGTTATCAGCACGATGTTCCTGAGGCTCCATTTACACCATTCCTAGATCATTGACCATTTTCTCAAAGGTGTCTCTGGGCAGGGACTTGGTAAGTCCATCTGCAACCATTTCACCTGTGGGTGTACGTATCAGGTCTATGACCTTGTTTTCTACGTATTCCCTGACTACATGGTGTTTGATCAGGATGTGTTTGGACCGTCTTCCAGTGACAGGGTTTAATGCTAAGTCTACAGCACCCTTGTTGTCACAGTGTAGGGGAATAGGGGAGGTAACCTCATACCCTAGTTCGCCTAGGAAGGTAGTGTACCACTGAGCTTGGTTTGAGGCCTCAGAGAGGCTCATATACTCGGCTTCTGTGGTAGACTGCGCAATGGTCTTCTGCTTTCTGGTACACCATGGAATGGCTCCATTTGCAAGCAAGAAGACGTAGCCAGAGGTGGAGTGTTTCTCTTCCTGATCTCCCCAGGAAGAGTCACAGTAGCCGTGTAGGCCTTCTCCACCATTCCCTCCAGCATAGCGCAACGCATAGTCCTTTATAGTGTTTAGGTAGGCTATGACGTATTTTGCTAGGCGTAAATGCTGAGGTGAGGGATTGGAAGCGAATTGGCTAAGGCGCGCAACAGCGAAGGAAATATCAGGTCTGCTTCCAATCTGCGCATAGAGCAGAGACCCGATTATCTGTTGATACTTCTTAATCTCAGAAGTAGAGGCCTGATCTTCAGATTTGATCAAGTGTGCCTCGGCGCCAGAGGGGAGAGGGGTATATACTGGGTTGGAATCAGACATTCCAAAGCGTTCAACCACATCGCGGATGTAATCTGATTGGTTGATTTCCATAGTGCGGTTTGCACGGTCTCTGGTGATGTTGACACCTAGGTAAGACTGGATTTCACCAAGATCAGTCATCTCATATCGGCTTGATAGAGATGCTTTCAGATCATTGATCTTTGGTAGGGAACTCCCAAGTATAGTGATGTCATCTACATATAAGATCATGAAAAGTGTATCACCCCCCTCTTGAAGATGATACACGTATACTCCTGCATCAGAGTACGTCCGCGTGAAGCCTAGGTCAACTAGGACCCCATGGAATTGCACGTTCCATGCGCGGGAAGCTTGTTTCAGGCCATAAAGGGCCTTTTGTAACCGGCACACAAGGTGCTTGGAGCCAGCTGTGACGAAACCGACTGGTTGCTCCATATAGATTTCTTCCTCCAGTTCCCCATGAAGGAACGCCGATTTGACGTCCATCTGGTGGATGTGCCAATCTTCAAGCGTAGCAAGCACAAGAAGGAGTCGCAAGGACTCAAAGCGGGCAACTGGGGAGAAAGTTTCGTCAAAGTCCACCCCCTCTAGTTGGGTGAACCCTTTTTGCCACTAGCCTAGCACGAAAGCGTCCATCTGCTTTCTTTTTGAACACCCATTTACATTTAACCACCTTCCTTCCTTCAGGAAGGGGTTCAAGTCTCCAGACCGCAAGCTTGTCGAGAGCGTCCAGTTCATACTGGCATGCTTCAAGCCAATCGACAGCCTGGTCAGACTCCATGGCCTGCTTAAAGGTTTGCAGGTCCTTGTAGCCAGGAACTTCCGCAGCATTAAGCAAGTCCATCATTCCCAGCCTACTGCTACCCTGCATGAATTCATCGTTGTCCTCTGTGAAGTAGCGAGGATTCGTGAATCGTACCCTTGTGCTCCGCCTTGGACGAGCAGGGCGATGTGACCAGAGTGTTCCTTGGAGATCTAGGGGTTTCCCTAGGAGGAGACACTTCCCTATTGAAGTTAGGGGCAGGTATAGGCGCGGAGACTACCGGAGGCCTAGTGGAGCAGGTGCGGCGACGTGTGGGAGCAGGATTTGTGGGAGGAGGGGCTTGGGAGGGAGGAGTGTGATAAATGGTCTGGTCCGCCTCAGTGGGCGTGACATTGGGTGGTGTGCTAGGCTGTTGTTGTACCACAGGTGCCAGAGGTGGTAATACAAAGACTGGTGTAGTCTGAGGCACTGTGGGGGCAACAGCTGGTGTAGGCGGGCTAGGCACTACAAAAATATCTCACCGCTGGCAGCGCCTCTTTCGAGTTCACCAGACACGGGGGGGATAGGTTCTGAGTGTTGAGCCACAACACTGCGGGATGGGAAGGTGTCTTCATCAAATGTAACATCTCGTGAAGAGATGAAGCACCGGCTATGTCTATCCCAGAGTTTATAACCTTTGGACAAAGGTTCATAGCCCACAAAGACGGCTTCCCTTGACTTAGGGTCTAGTTTGCGCCGTTTGTGTTCGGGTACATGATAGTAGGTGTTACGTTCCTTCTGGACGTATCGACCCGACTTGGGTTATTTGTCTGTTTGCTGAGCCTTAAGCGCTTCGAAGGTCTTCAGGATCCCGTAGGCAACGGCTAGGGCGATCCGTAAAGCGAACCCCACCAAGGTGAAGGCGACGTGGAGGTTGTAGAGAGGGGAAATGGTGAAGACGAAGTCGGTCCGTGACACGACTTATAGCGGAAGAGGCGGTAGGTTCGACGGTGGAGGGACGGGTCTCCGAGGTCACACCGAGGTTCAGATCGAGTGAGTACGATTCGACTTCTGGATAGCCAAGGCGTATGGCGCGACTCCAGGCAAGAGGGAAGGTATTACACAAGATATCAAAGCTACCGTTCTAAGACGCGTAGCCGACTCTACTTATACTGCTCCAGAGGAGCTTTCAAGCTCAGTCTGAAGTGCCGAATCCTAATACACAGCCGCGAACCCTAATACGAGTAGCCAATGGCAATAACGCGCATGGCACGAGTCAGAGATAAGGGTCGCGTGTCCGGAACACGAGTCAGAGATAACAAAGATAAGGGCCTAGAGGCGCCCCCACATGTAAGTCCACGGGAATGTGACATCATACCAGTCTCGATTCGTATAATCACAAGCCAAACACAAGATAAGTCCAGGCACAAGCTCATCCGGCCTCTTCTGGACGATTCTAGGCAGGTCACATGCCAGGGTCACGTGACGGCCAATCCTTCAGGACCTATTCCCAAGGCTCCTGGTAGCGGTTCTCGTGCGGGGAGGGAGATCGATCGCTCACCGCGCGTCTCGAATACACGTAGTCTTCCAGCTTGCGCTACTGCAGCGTCGATTCTTGCGTCGTCGTAAGGCCAAGCCTCTCGTTGCCAGTCCCACCAAGGGTCCGTAGGCGTACACGCGGACTCCACGACGGGGATATCGGCGGTCGGGGAGACATCACGTGGCGAGTCACGTGCTGGCGAAGGTGAAACCGTAACAGTAGGCTTTACAGCCAAATACTCTAAAGTAAGAGACATCTGGGACTGTACCATCCCAGAGCTCCAGCGGAGTTTTCCACTGATTAGAACGAGTGGGGGTGCGATTGTAGATTTGCACCGCAGTTTGTACTGCTTGTTCCCAAAAGCCGAGGCTGAGGCCAGCATGGTGCAGCATGCTTGTGCCTTTTTCCATTATGGTGCGATTAAAGCGCTCGGCTCTCCCATTCTGTTGTGGAGAATAAGGCATTGTGAGCATATGCTCAATTCCTGCGTCAGACAAGATTGTCTTGAGGTCGTTATTGACATATTTGCCACCACGGTCCGAGTGTAGGGATTTAATGGGCTTGTTAAGTTGTTTTTCAGCCCACGCCTTATAGTGTATGAAGGCGTCCTTAAACTGGTCTTT
This sequence comes from Lactarius hatsudake, assembly GCA_024734325.1. Taxonomy (NCBI): domain Eukaryota; kingdom Fungi; phylum Basidiomycota; class Agaricomycetes; order Russulales; family Russulaceae; genus Lactarius; species Lactarius hatsudake. The sequence goes on along the minus strand of JANSJP010000184.1, from coordinate 120,390 downwards.
TGATTTCATAAAGATGACGACTGCTGCTTTTGAGAAGTCATCTATGAACGTGGTGAAGTACTTGTTGCCCTGAATAGAATTACTCTGTAGTGGGCCAACAAGGTCACTGTGAACGACCTCTAGGGGTTCTTGTGCGCGTTTTGTGGAAGGTGGGAAAGGTAGGCGTGTAGATTTGCCTAGTTCGCATCCAAGACAAAGTCCTTCTTCCACAGAGGAATCATTGATATGGAGTCCTTTTACTGACTCCGGAGCATATCTCTTTAGGGCGTCTTTGGACATATGTCCCATGCGCCTATGCCAGACATCAAGGCTAGCAGATGCAGGTGCTCGGACAGCATTCATAGCATGTCCGTCGAGCCAATATAGCCCGAGAGCCTTGTGTCCTTCCGCAATGGTCTCTCCATTGTGTCTAATGGCGAATGATGTAGCGTCAAAGCTAATTATGGCACCCTTAGATGTAAGGCAGGGTGTTGATAGGATTCAGGAATGAGTGTTGGGGAGGTGAAGCACATCTGAGATTTTGAGGTCAAAGCCTCGATTGGTGCGGATTGTGATTGAACCCGTTCCAGCACTTCGTAGTACAGTGTTGTCACCAAGAAGAACTTCAACACCTTTGTGTGGGGTGTAGGTGTCGTAGTCTTCAATGTGTGGTGTGAAGTGTGCTGATGCTCCGCTGTCCATCATCCATTTTGACGCTACTTGAGTGCCATTGACACTCATCATATAAAGGGAGACCTGAGGTACTTCATGTACCTCTATTTTGCCAGAGCCGTTGACTATAGTAAATAGGCGACTCTTTGGTACAGGTATGCTATTGGCTGCAGCAAACCTGTTTCCCGGAATTGAGTCCGGGGCTTCTATTGTGGTAGTATTCTGGGCAGCTTTCCCTCGCTGCCCGGCCCTTCCCTTTTTAGCGTTCTCCTGGTCCCGTTTGAGCTTGTAGCAGTCCGGCTTTTTATGGCCAGGTCGCTTGCAGTAGTGGCAGATTACATCCGGGGATGCAGAGCTGCTGGATGCCGTCGACGCATGCTGCGGAGGCGAGTGAGATTTGATGGGGCTGTCTTGTTAAAAGATGCCGGGGGACCAGCGATACGGGATTCCTCATTGATGAACCTGTTGATGAGGTCCTGAGGTACGAGATTTGCAGGGGGGCCAGAGGCGAGGATGGTGCCTGCTATGGTACTGTAGGAGGGGGGTAGCGCGTCTAAGAGTATAAAGGACATTTGCATGTCCGAGACGGGCATCCCTTGCTCCACCAGGGTACTCCTCAGGTCCAACATTTTCTGGAGCTGAGGTAGGAAGGGGCTACCTTCCTGAAGCTTGGTGTTTGCCAAGCCGACCCAAATATTGAAGGTGGCCATAGAGCCAACCTGACCATAGAGCGTTTCCAGCTGCTGGTATTTGTCATGGACGCTTGGGTACAGCGCCATGGATTGAATACTAGATAGTACCTCAGTTGTTACTGACAGATATAGGAGGCCAGTGATGACCTCCTCCTGCTTGTTCCACAGGGCTATCATTGCCAGACCTTCTGCATTTGGACCCGTAGGTCCTGCAGGCACAGTGGGGTGCTGCGGAACAGCTCCGACATCTGAATGGGTGAGGTGGCGCCTGCACCCATTCATGAGCATGAGGGAGGAAAAGGTCTGGCTCCAGGTCTGCCAGTTTGTCCCGTCAAGCTTGGCGAGGACAAGAGTGGGAGGGAAGGTAATGTGGAAAGACATTTGAGATGTTTGTAGAAAATCTGGTTCCGAGGAGCAGTCAGAACCAGCCCAGATCTTGAAAGGGAAAGTAGAGGTCCAGCCATAGGAGCGCTATAACTCCGTAACACATATGGTGTCACGCCTCAAGTATGTGCGACTTGGATATAACTAATATAGTGGAATCATGATAGTGATGGCTGCCTCATACTAAAGTTTCTCCTAGGCCCAAATGTTACTAAGGGCTAGTAGTCATGTTCATCCTGCTGATAGAGGGATCAAGCAAGATCAGATCAGAGTGCAGTGATGGCGAAGTTTGCACGAGTCTGTCTCTACCCTTACAGTATGGAAACTGGGGGCTACTAGAGATTCTAAAGTAGAGGGTAGTACCCTAGAGAGGAGCCAACAGCGAGTTCCAGAAGCAATGAAAGGGATCAACTCCCATAACAATTGCGACTGCCGTCTGTGGAGTCTCTAGAACAGACCATTAAGGGTCTTGGTACTAAGCTACTAGACTAGTGATATGTGCCATGCAGCGAATCCTGCACAAAGGGAGCGAATACTTCTCCTGGCAGAGGTCTAGTCATAGTGCTATGTAGGTACTATTATGATATAGTAGCGTCTCCTAGTTGTATCTGAGGGAAGGACTTCTGGGTTTGACTATTAACCAGGCCTTCACACCCCATAAAGTGACCCAGGTATTAACCGAGTATCACCCAACCATTAGAGAGGCTTATAGCCGCAAGGGTCTTCCCCTCTTGGCCTATGAAAGCACTTCCGGACGAAAACCGGGTATAGAAAATATCGTAGGATAGTGCGCACAGAGGAATTTGAGGTCACATAGGACCTCTCATGAGAACCTCCTTAGGAGGCTAGCCAAAATGGCACATGACAGAGTCATGGTGGACAAGAAAGGAGTGTGTCGAAAAAGTGGTAGAGGATGCTCACTGATGATAAAGATGACAAAGAAGATGTGGTCGGCTGAGAGAGCAAGTGACACAAGTAGATCTGATAAAAATAATCGCGGGTTAGTTATTAGGCGTCAGGGCCCATAACCTGTTGAGCGCAGAACTAACGAGCGAGGAGTAAATAGCAAGAGGCTAAGACAGACAAGTTAACTTCAGAGGTGAAGGGAACTCTATAACAACTGCATACCTAAGACAGACAAGTTACTATAAGGAAATGTCTGATGAGTAAAGGTATTAAGAGAGGTAAAGAGAAGGGGAACTTACACTTCAGAGGTGAAGGGAACTCTGAAGTGTATGGGCGAAAACAGCAGTCCTTATATACAGGACGCTTAGATAATAATGGTCTGTGCGCACAGGTGATCCAAACACAATACACATGGTCTGTGCGCCAGAGGGAGAAATGCCATTGGAGGGCAGAGAACAATAGCTGCCTAAAGCAGACAATACCGGTATCTTAACAATAAAGAACAATAAGAGCCATATATGACTCTGACAATAAAGATAAACAAAAGTGGTCCGTACAAGTCCGGCCATAGTCCAAATCAGTCCATAAGGGACAGATACCGTATTAAGTATGTGGGCTGACACAATCAGATCCCACGAGACATGTGACTTATACAGTCGCGTCTCAACACACGGTCAATTCGTAATGCGCGTAATGAGCTGATGGTTGCATCGATTCGTTGCTTGCAAGAAATGCAGCCACAGCGCAGAAAACAACTGGCGCACAAACTGCAGCAAGGATGTCAGGTGATACAAAATCTTCCCTACGCAGATCACGGGGACATTTAAAATAGCGATTCGAACGCCGAGTCCGATGTGGCAAAACACCGTTGAAAAAAGTGTATTCAAGGAAAGAAATTAGTGTAGCCGAGACCAAAAAAATGACGACACGGCAGGCGTACAGATGCCAAGCATCGGCGAGGATTCTAAAAAAGTTTGGCACAGTCAAATAAAGACGCAAGAGCACATTAGTAGCGTTCGTTCTCCGCTCACTCCGAAGACAAACATTTTGCTTTAGTATTGTAGATGATGTTTCGACGGCAGAAAAAGAGAGGAAGGTCGTCACAAAGATCCTTCTTAAATAGCTCCCATCAAGGGGGTTGCGGGACCGGAAATTTCGATATCCAGTCAGACTTTGTCTTTTAGGAGCGATCGGACCCCCCCCCCCCTCCCTCTTGCCATATATGGTATGTTTAAGTCACATGCCTACTTTGTTTTATAAGATTTGTAATATGTTTGAGTCACATGCCAGTGCCGTAGTAAATGACGACATAAACTACATTCGGCGTCGCCGATTCGTCCCACCCGCACAGCTATCGCAAGCCCAATGTTTGGGTGGGAAGTCATGATCCATACACGTTCTATGGAACTAGTCGGTGTGTAAGCAGGAAAGAATCAGGAAACGAAGCAGAAAAGGCAAGTGAAAAGGCAGTACGCACCCAGACTGTTTCGCAACCCTAGAACTCGACACCTCATCACATTTACCCCTGCGCTGATTTCAGAGTCGGTAATCGTCACACCACACACACACATGTTTAAGCTAAGGACGTTTGCTTTTCTCAACCGCCATCCCCGAGCGCTGACAGCCAATTCAGGTAATGCGCGACTTGGAGAAAGACTTGGTGGCCCTGGATGAGGGGATAGGGGACCCAAGGTGGGAATGGCCGGCGGCGCGTCTGGCAGTGCAGCCGATTCAAGAGGTTTGGCCATCAAATCTGAAGGCTGCGTGCTTGGCCGCATGCTTGATTCAAGGGCCTGCGTAGACGACTCTGTGTCCGGGGGTGTGGTGGTAGATTCGAAGGCAGATGTGGTCGATTCAATGGGTGCGTTTAATCCATGGGGATGCGCAGTTTGGTGCGCAGTTGATGGGGCAGCTGTAGGGGGCGTGGACAGAGATAGTACATATGGGTACCAAGTCGGAGACGATGGAGGAACTATCAAATGAGGATCAGACTCTCTGTCTCATGAATGAAGTATAGACGTACCGGTTCTTTCTCCTCGTCACCATCATTGTCGCTATCGTCATCCTCATCGCCATCCTCATCACCATTGCCACCACCATCATCGTCATCGTCATCATCGTTGTCCCGCTCCGAGTCCTGTTCCATGGCATGTTCCCGAGAACGGCTAGAGTTGCCATGGAAGTTGACATCGTGCGTACCAGAGCCTTCCTCTTGATTGTCCTGGTCGCCCACATCTGACCTAGTTAAGGAAGAAACTTAGTCAGAGAGCGAATCCTCGGACCATACTATCGGACTCACTGAAGATAAACCCGGGCGCGATGTGCTTCCGAGATGGCAAGCGATGGTTTGTTCTTCGGCTTTATTTTGTGGTGTCTTTGAGCCTTATCCCACGAATTCCAGATTTTTCGCATGCCGTCCTTCTCAGATTGAGACAGACAGACTGTGATGGGGAACTTTTCTGGAGATTGGATGCGATGACACTCTCGAAAGTGTGCATGGAGACTGTATTTCCATACAGCAGGACTGTCATTGGGACAACGGGGGCAGACCATCGGAACATTCGAGCAAGGAGATGCCTCAGAGGAAGTGGAGGCAGTAGCGTAGTTGAATTGTGTCATATTGATGCATTTTGACTTCTTGCGGTCCACCGAGACGCTTCCAGCAGTTCCGCGGGCCTTCCTTAAGTAGAACTGGCACATCGGAGCAGGGCGAAGACACAGGCCACAGAGCTCTCCAGAACTATCAAGCATACCATCGTGTAGGATGTGCGCGCCCATATGTTCGAGGACGCGTTGTCCGTTCTTCCGGTTAACGATCGACCCACATCCGAGTCTTGGGCAGCCTTGACTGTGCAGGTCCATGTCGTTGGACAGTTTTTCATCACACACAAAGCATGCCATCCCTAAATAAAGTCATTATACGAGAGTAGATAGTATATGGTCCCAACATACCTTCGAATCAATAAGGAAAATATTCTGTGCGTCTCACCACCGGCAAGCTTCGGTAGTCCTGTGGCTGAAGTTCTTGAAACAGGCTACAGGAAAGTGTCACCAAAAAGCTGCCTTCGAAGAGAAAAGTTGGCTTTCCTGGGCTCAGAACTGAAACGACGGGATTCAGCGAGTGGACGTATCGACCGTCAATGCTCTCGCAAGTGGCCTCCATTCCCATGGACCAGCACCAGTCATGTATGCGCGTCGGGTCATCTTCGATGGTCGCAGGAACAAGGCGCAGGAGTTGGCAGTCTACCTTGGCAGTTGGGTCAGCGAGAAGGTGGACGGCCAACTCATCGAGATTGGTTTGGGACGCAAAGCGAAGTCGGTTGACCTGGGCCACAGCCAGGACGACAAGCGCATCACATCTGACCAGTACAGCGACTGGGTTGCCAATGCGAAGAGTAGGACCCAAAGTTTCGGTATCACCGGTCGTAATTGAGCCAGGCCAGGGGTCAGACTCAGATGTGGAAGTGGCTGGGCCAAAGCATGGTATATTTTGTACGCGCCTTAACCGATCTGTCGACGATCGAGCACTACGATAGGCCATTCGATAGCGGAGAGCCTTGGCCTTTGAGGTTTTACGGCCCTCCACAGTGATTGTGGAGTCAACATTATTTCTTGGCATTTCTTCGGCAATTGCGTCCTCCAAGTCCCCATCGTGTGTATAAGGGAGAGGTGTTCGAGCGTTGTTCACGCCTTGCACGGTGTCAGAAGGAGTATACTCAGGACCCTCGGGAGTGAGCGTGGGAGTGAAGTCATTGTCTTCGTTGTCGTGTTCTTGGTCGCGTTGGTTTACAAGGAGGGTACCTAGTGGAGATAGCATGTCGATATTGGGGTCACCCTCTGCCAAAAGTTGCTCAAAGATGTGTCCGGCGTTGGGTATACATGCAATAGCTTCTTGACATCCCAAGAACCAACAAGAGTGGAGGTTGACCCTTGCGACAGTAGCATTGCCGCGCCAGTCCTTTGGGCTGATGTGATCGAACCTTGAGGTAATTTCCCCAGCCTGGGCATCTTTGGTGATACAGGGTAATGTGAGACGACGAGTGCCAAGGTCCCACTCTGGGTGCTCTGCGAGAATCAGAGCAACTTCTGTTAGACCCGAGGCCCGACTGCCAAGTTGTAGGACATTGACGTTTGCGTCTGTACCGACGGCGGTCCAAATTAGACCAAAGAAAGTTTCCAGGCGATCAGTCCCCAGCAGAATCGGGTAGAAGTTACCATGTGGATTGTCGACTTTGGCTTTCGCAACGCAGTAGAACACATTTTTGATCATGATCATGATATCCACATACAATTGTGTGGACATGAATTGTGTCCAAGCGGAACAGTCCCTGTAGAGAAAAAAGGCCATGTGCGCAGCTGCGCTCAAGTGGATCAATTGCTGGTCAAGATCGAGGTTGACACAGACATAAGGCATCATAAGATGATGAGCAAACTGTCCGTATACATTGAGTGCCTCTCGCGCGCGAGCAAAGGATGGGCTAGAGTCAGCCGGTGGTGGAGGAAGTGACCATATTTCCTTGAGGAGTGAGTAGGCAAGGACGACATCCTGCTTGTCATTGGGATTGAGGAGAGACCGGAGTCGATGAGGGAGAACACCGTGCGACTCAAGATGTGTTCGAAGTATCGCAGGAGTGACACAAAAGCCTTGAACTAAGACACCTTTCTGACGCATGAGGAGGTTCCGTTGGCGCTTGAATACATGTTTGAAGTCCTTGTCGGCTGTGAGATCATCTGGACCGACGAGATGGTTCATGAGCTTCAGCGAGAAGAGTTGTCCATAGATTGGTGAACTCGCAGACAGCTGAGAACTCATTGTCAGTATGACAAGTGCGTCTCCACGCTTTGCTTCGCCGTCGGAGGCGATGCAGACGGTGCGATAAGAATGGTCCTTTCGCACATTTGTGTTGCCGACTGCATTGAGAATCGTCTGTATGACACGCGCATGGTGTGGGCCCATCTCTCTCTTGCAAGTACCTGAAAACATAACAGGACGAACAGCATATTCACAGGGTAGCTCAGAGAGTGCACCAATCCCCACGACAGTAGCCTCACATGCGAGATGGACCCTGTTATCATCAATTGCGTCACAGAGAATGTTGAGTTCTCTTTCAGAAGTGAACTCAAGGGGGATGTTATGGCCGTGTTCACGACATATTCCGAGAAATTTGTTGGTTGAGTCGTCCCAGCAAATGCGTTGTTCAATAGCGAGTTCATCGAGCATTATAACTTGATGTACAATTTGACCAGAGCTTGCGCCAGCCAACGCGCCAGAGTCCGGATTGTTGCCAACGCCAGCCAGGCCAGAGTGGCATGATTTAATATTCTCCTCGATCTCGGAGACCATTGGCACAGACGGGGATACAATAAGGGGTCGCAAAACTGTATTGTGTCGGATGGTGGAGATACTCGGCAAGGACAAGGAGCGATGGGCGAACTCCGCCACACGTGCTCTGCCCAATCTGAGCATCACAATTGAACGCATTAGGTCTTCGTTTGAGTAACCCTTTGGCCGGTACAGCTTCTCCGCCGCGCGTTCATACTGTTGGATCATAGACTTGATCCCAGCTCTGTGCTTCAGTCCTGCCTGTACTAGGGATGCGACTCGGTCAACTCGCCCACTTGCGATAGCCATGATCCACTGTTTGTGGTCGTCGAGGGCGGTGGCTTTCCCTAGCAACTTTCGGCTTGCGTTCAGTTTGGTCAATCGCAATTGCTGCACTTGTCCTATTTTGCGCCGAGCGACTTCAACAAGACCCCCGATCCCATGGTAGACAAGTGGTGCATTCTCGTGGATCCCATGTCGGATTCGGTCCATGATATTGACGTAGAGGGGTATGGAGGTGAGTGCTCGGCAGTCTTCACAAGCACTTCCCTTGCTGATCAAGGGTTTGCGACATAGCTTCGCTTGAATGTAAAACTTGTCCTTGGTTGAGCGATAGTCCCAAGGTACGTTGCGTTCACTGTGTAGACCGAAAGGATATGAAATATGATGGTTTTTTCCGTGAGGGAACCCCACAAAAATGCCTTCACAATGGGATTCGTGAGCGCCTTCAAGACCTCCTTTGACTCTCAAACTCTCCTTTTGTTTCCACTCTGCACTGTTGGCACACATATCAAAGGTGTGATCGGCAACATCGGAGCAAGCGTCTGAGACAACTTCAGCGGCCAAGTCGGAGACGTGATCGAGCACTATCGGTGAGTCTATTGTCCCACTTGCGGTGGCAAGCACAGGCTCAAGCACTGTCTCGTGTGTGGTCATGGGGTATGCGGTGGTTGCTTCACAAGTGGCGGTACTAGCAGCGATGGATTGGGGTACGCTTGGGGGCTTGCTAGGGGGCACATATCTAGTAGATGGTGAGCTCCCGCTTAGTATGGCCTCGCTTGTCTTATACTTACCGAGAATCTATCTCACACAACAGACCTTCAATCTTTGGCTCGATCATTGCGCCCTCAAGACCACGCTGAAGGACGAAGAACTTGAAGAATCGGATAAAACCATCCAAACCGTGTTCACCACAATTGATCATTTCCTTCACATTTTCCCGCATCTCCGACTCTCCCCATCCGAATGCACTCTTCAACATTGAGTTCAAGGTAAGCCAGTCATCCTCGACCTCTACCTCCGTGCCTTCAAGTTGCTCCAGGTTTGCGACACAAGAGCGAGGATCAGCCGAGAAAAGACTGAGCCGATGCACTGGGGTTGCAAGAGGTATGTTGTTGGGAATCCGTGTCGCAGCGGCTTCGAGTCTGCTCAGGAGTTCAATCCCTTTTCGACAGGGGATCCTTCTGGTCTTCTCGGCTTCTACTTGAAGAGGCACCATTTCTGGAGCTTCTCGTGTTTCCTCCAGCGTGTCTTTGTACATTTCCCTTGTTTCCAGCATCATGTCTTGGTTGTCGCTGAAGCTCTTTTCATCAGTGTGGATTAGTGGTGGCGCAACCACTGTTGGCGGATTCAATGGAACGCGAGGCTTGAAGAACGTGCGGAGGTCATGATTTGGCTGGTCGGGTCTGGGGGGTCTTTCGGAGGCCCTTTTTGGCCCCCCTATTTTTGTTCTTTTGTTTCTTCTGGCACGCCTTCGACGTGCAATGAATAGCAAGGTTTTTCTCCCCTCCAAACCCAACACGGACGGCTTCACTGCAGTCGGGGCAGACGAGCAAACTAGTCGCGTGGAATTTACCCCTATTGCCGTTAGATTCACCAGTCAAGTCCTTCAAGAACGCCTTACTTTTCATTCAAGTCGCTTCTTGCATTCGATTCACGGTCTTGATTTGGTTCGAACATTTTAGGCTGATGATGTAGAAACAAATATTGTATTCAAATACTAAGTGTGACCATATCCCTCAACGTTGCTGTGCAGAGGATCATTTGAGGAGGTCCACCCAAGCGCGTAAGGTGACTTCCTAATTAGGAAGGTCAGATTTTTTCGCTCAGCCACCGGCCCTCCCCTCCCCCCCCCCACCCGCGGTTCAGGAATCCGGTCCCGCAACCCCCTTGGCTCCCATAATTCAGCTGGATGTGATGGTTCGCAGTCGCGCACAATGGATATGAAAAGCAACTGCATTTTTTGGCCGCTCATCATATGTTTCCCCTGTTGCAACGTCTCTTTCAGCTCGTTATCCTCTGCCAACAAACCGCGTGCGAGGCAAGCTTCGCGAATGCTCGGATGAGTGATGCCATCATATTTGCGAAGATCATCGAAGCAACGCAAGTCAGGGACATGTGAAAGAATGACACGTGCATAGAATTTTTCGCCCGCATTTGGAGGTATGAACACGAGACGGCCTGAAGTTTTTCCCCCTTTGCGAGGATGCCACGTCTTTGTTGAGCGATCCCAAGTGAATTTCAAGGGAAAATCTGGATAAAGTGTATTTCGCGCTTGTGGATACTGCTGATTCGCTTTGAAAAAACCAGTCAGCGGTGTATTGGCGAGATTAAGTAACTGATCCGGATTTTCTCCATTGAAGACGACGTATTGTTCTCGCTCGAGATGAACGGGGAGTTGCATTAAAGGGGGAAATTCCTATTAATGTGAGATGGTAGATAGTTTAATCAGAAGGGCACGTACTCAATGTGTAGGCCATCCGACGACTCGTGCAAAAGCCTCTGAGGCACTGATATAGCGAGCGTCGAGATATAGTTTAATCTCGTCGCGGTCTCCCTGAGGGTCAATATGAAAAGTGTCGGAAGCATCAAGCGGATGCATTGTCAAGGAGGCGCGATCAGGACCTTTGTAAATGTACTGATTGCAAGTTACCGATGACATTGCTTTGAGAGAATGTTCCACTTACTTTGTAAATGTATTTGACAGCGTGAAAACCAGCGGTGCATTCGACATTGATATGGGCGTTATATTTGAGCAGTAGATAAGGGGAATGGGAAATCACACTGCGGTTGTCGACGAACCCATTCCCAATAGCAACAAATCGCCCGATGTCGCGTTGGCGAGTTTGCACATAGGAATCTCCGGTAATCTCTGAATGTGTGCGAAACTGTTTCGGGAATTGTTTCGAACATTTGCCATGAGCATCCTGACATGGAGAAGAGAAACCAATGCCGCATGGACCATGCACCATAAACTTTTTCACCAGCTGAAACAGTTCCGGATTGTGGTTTTCATCGGGAAATTCTGTGGAGATAACGCGATCGACAGCTTCCGGAGTAGCTAGGCGGGAAGAACGATTGAGAAAGACAATGAGATGTGTGTGAGGGAGACTGCGCTTTTGATACTCGACGGTGTATACGAAACCGACCGCTTTTCCGAAAATCTTTTTTTTCATAATGTCGTCTAACATACTCTCAAATTTGAGGTTGAAGACACGGGCAACAATGTCAGGTCGGTCATGGGGAGTTTGACCAGGTAGCAGGGCCTCTTTGACTTCTCTCCATTGGGGATTCGCCGTGAATGTGATGAAAAGATCGGAACCACCGAATCTGCGTAACAGTGAGAGAGCGTTTTGCAAGTTTTTGTGCATAAATCGAGGACCGCTTGTGAAACTGGATGGTAGAATGATTTTCTTCCCGATAGCAGCTGCGTCGACTCCTTCGTGTAAGGCATCGACTGCTCCTTGATAAAGTTCCGCTCGTAGGTTGTCCTGGTGTTCGCGAAGCCACATGAGACGGGAATGCTCTGCCGCCGCCCAGAGATGCACTATCAATTCTTGCAAAAGATGCTGCGCAAGAAAGAAATGATTCGATTCGATGTGAAGAGGACGTGGATGTAACCTGAATTTGGCGAAATCACAGAGAGAGATTGAAGTTTGTTCACGATCCCACGTGCCTTCCGCATGCACATAGGGAATCTCAGGATGCCAGCTGTTTTGACCGGTGGGAGAAAGGAGGGGAAAATGCAGCGTCAGATAAGCAGGATAACATTCAGAGACGCGGACCAAAGGGCCACCATGTGGTCGCAAGATGATGTCTTGTGAATTCGCGCATGCATCTTCATCACCCGGGATGATAAGAGCAAGTTCGTCATCAGCAGTCGGCACATTGTACCTGCGTGGATCTGTTCCTTTGCGAAAGTTCAACTGAATACGATATTCTGTCAAAGGCGTAGCCTGACATAATTGATATGCTTGTTGGTAAACGGCGACGTATGGATGATGTTCTTCAATGACGCGCTGCAAAACCTCCATGGTGGCAACATCCCTTTCAGGATTTCGGTGCATACGATATTGCAGTGCTTCGTGTTGAAGCGTGGTGTGCGCTCAGGCGTGCAACACCTCAGCGTCGGGAGTCGGTCGCACCTCACGTGCGGAGAGTGCGGAGAGGAGACGGCAGTAGAGTTGAGATGTATGGACTCGTCACTACACACTCATTTGATATTCACTTGGACTAACATTTTACGAGTCGTACTACTGGTTACAATCTGTGTGATCAGGGACAACCCTGTACCTACGCTATTGAGCTATTACCTTACGTTTGTTCGTGTTTACTTTTACTTACCTTCAGTCCAGTATTTAGTCTCGTGTTGTACGCACTGGCACACCAGAAACTTACGTTCTATCTGGGGTGCCAGGCGAGTAGTCTTTTGTTCTTCCAATACCAGAAACTTACGTTCTATCTGGGGTGCCAGACCAATTCACTCGCTGCGCTCTGATAGGTTATGGGCCCTGCGCCATAATCTATTCAGACAAGACTTACTCGCTTTATCATACAGTGAGTATACTTTATTATTTCCTTCCCAACTCGGGAGCGCCTCTGCGTGCTGGTGCGCAAGCGTCCCGAGGCTCGTGCTGGGGCCTAACAAGCCTTGCTCGACCCGTGCCACGGACCCCAGGCGTGGGGAGACGCGCGGGAAGACCCTCCATCCCTGTGCGCATTACTATACTACTATTTTCGCATTTCCGGGTTTTCGTCCCGATTTATTAGGCGGGACCGGGGGAGCCCAGTCTGGCTATAGGCCCGGTGAATGGTTGGCCGATGCTGCCCTTAAGTGGGAGCGGTTTTGGTGTATAACATAGGCGGGCCACCCATGCCCAGACCTTGCGCCTGTTACAACTGCGCCGCGCTACACAATTAGTAGTATCTACATGGGACGCGAGTGGCGTGGCCGCTACCGGCAGGGGTCACACCCTGTAGGAATGCCTCGCTAATGCGTTTCCCTTCCACGCGTCGTGCGCATAAACCAAGGACTCCCCCAAACAGCGCGGATGGCAGGGATTCAAACCTGCGTCTCCGTGGAATCTGCTGTGGGCGGCTCCTCCTTGGCGTGGAACCCCGGGATGCCTCTGAGCGCAACGTCGCTGAGCGCGCCTCGTCGTTTAAAATCAGCGTTGCTCAGCACGCGCTTATGCTCCAGGTGGGGATAGATAATTAGTACTATTTACAAAGTCGCACACATGGGGGCAGGACGCAATAGCGTTCTGGCCATACAGTCACACGAGCAGGGAGGGAAGGTCATGTGATCTTGTCCGCAGACGACCCGTCACTGACCGCTCCTCGGCGACAGAAACCGTCTTTAATCTATGGCATCTGGTACTACAGGCTCGGGTGCCTCCGGCTCTGCATCCGGAGGTGCAAGCTCATCCAAGTCAACAAGCAAAGTATCTGCCGCGCGCATCAAGACAGCCGCCTCAAGCGCCTTTTCAGTCCCTTCCGGGACCCATCTCGAACACCTTTCCGGCCAGAACTGGTCCACATGGTCAGGAACGCTGTGTGCGCTCCTGAGCCTGAACGAAGTTGTGGATATCCTCACTCACGACACCTGCCCGACTGGAGTTGACACAGACGACTGGGATTCCATTCAACGGAAGACCACGGCGTATCTGCGTCTCCACTGCGCTGCAGATGTGTATTCAACTGTGGAGTCAGATACTGACTTCCCCTCGTTCAAACACAAGTTCGACCGTCTTCGGGAGACTTATGGTGGCACCGGCAGTACTGCTGTGTTCAACCTCTGGATTGAGCTCACCCAAGCGCGACTTGACGATGGTTCCCCCCTCGCTCCTCAGCTCGCGAAGCTTAACGAAGCTCGCGTCAAACTCTCCAACGCTAGCATGGGCGTCTCTGACGTCCAGTATTGTCTAATCCTCCTCAACGCGCTACCCAAGTCATACGAGGTAGTTGCAACGACCATTCTCGCTTCCGGTCCAGCCTCCGCCCTCAAGCACAGCGAGATCATAGCTCGCATCCTCAATGAAGAGGGCAGGAAGACTGGCCCTTCGGCTTCTCTCAACGCGGCCCGCGCTCCAATCAAGTCCGGCAAGAAAAAGAAGAAAGACCATTCCAATTTGACTTGCCATTACTGCAATAAGAAAGGACATATACAGCCGGACTGCCGCAAGAAGAAGAAGGACGAGGTGGATAAGAAGAAGGAGGAAGGCGGATCGGGCAGTGGAAGTAAAGCGGCGAATGCTCATGTATTAGTTCCGACTACAGCCTCCATTGAGGAGATAACTGAGAATAACGAGCTTCGTGTTGCCTTGTATTCTGCCGTTCGAACGCGTTGGATGATGGACAGTGGTGCAACGCACCACATGAGCCCATACAAATCTGACTTCGCTGATTACGCCCCGTGTCAAGGCACTGTCCGCCTTGGGGATAAGTCGACCGTTGATCAGGTGGGGGTAGGGTCCATTGTTTTCAAAACGAGCCAAGGGTCACAGATAACGTTGACCAACGTTCTGCATATCCCGCAGCTCAAGACACGCTTTCTATCTACGCGTGCGCTTGTGCAAAGGGGTGCAACTGTGATATTTTCCCAAAGCTCTTTCAAAATCGCTGTTAATCAGCGTTGTGTTGGTTTGGGGTACTTGGAGGACAACTTATATTGGTTGGACGCATCCATGGCATCCCTCAATGCACACACGCGGCGCGCAGCCATTCCGCTGCACGTCTGGCATCAGCGTATGGGGCATGTGTCCCATATGGCGTTGAAGTCCCATGGTCCCTCTGCCACAACCGGCATGGACATCGACGATTCCACCGAGGCCATTCCGAATGCGTGCCACGGTTGTGAACTGGGCAAGTCGGCCCGACGTCCCTTCTCCTCTGGGTCTAGCAAGAGAACGAGTCGAATCTTCGAGATCGTGCACAGTGATCTCGCTGGCCCGATGCAGACTAAGTCCATCGAGGGCTCTAGCTACATAGCCACTTTCGTAGATGACCATTTGCGACATGCGGTGGTCTACTTCTTGAAATCGAAAGACCGAGTTGTTGACGCGTTGAAGGCGTTCCTCGTCTGGGGTGAAACCCAAACGTCCCTCAAACTTCGCACGTTACACTCGGATAGAGGTGGTGAATACATGGCTAGTACTATGACGGAAATCCTTAATGAGAAGGGAATCGAGCGACATTTAACGATGCCGGGCTCACCTCAACAAAACGGCAAGGCCGAGCGGTTCAATCGTACGATCATGGACAAGGCTATGGCCATGCTCCATGCTGCTGGATTGTCAGCTGGTTTCTGGGAATGCACAGTCGATACTGCTGTGCACGTATACAATCGCACTCCCACCAGAACGTTGAGTTGGCGCACGCCGTACGAGAGCTGGAACTCTGGTCAAGTTCCGGATGTCTCACATTTACGCATCTTCGGGTGCAAAGCGTACATGCACGTACCATCAGACAAGCGCCGCAAGCTGGACGCGAAAGCGACAGAGGTTGTGCTTGTCGGGTATGAACCGGGTTCTAAGGGCTACCGGCTGTGGGACAGACATACACGCTCCTTTCGATTGTCTCGAGACGTGACGTTCGATGAGAGCATCTTCCCGTCCAAGCAGGGTGTTGAGCCACGCCCTGCAACCGTGTCTCCTGCGCCTATAAGTGCGCAAGCCCCCATTTTAAGTAGTCCAGCTCCTGCTGCGCCTAACCAGCCAGCGGTGCCGCCAGCGCCTGCCGCGCCTTCTCAGCCGGCAACGCAGCCTAGTTTACCTATAGCGCGACCTCCTCGTCCTGCCTCCCCTACGGACAGTGAGGAGCAAGTAACACATATATTGCGTCCCGATTCTGAACATCATGACTCATGACATGGGTCTGAGCGACCGATAACTCCCCCTACACCTTCCTCTCAGCCGTCTTCCCTGACGTCTCTCCCGTCCACACCTGAGCGGCCTAGTGCTACGCCCAGTGCACCGCCTCCACGCCGTAGTGCGACGCGCGTTGAGAATAGACCGCCCTTCCCCTTGGCTAACCCGCCGGATGGGTATGCGGATCGAGTTCAGCGTGCACAGCTGTTGCGTGAGATGGCGAACGTACCTCGTCGATCTGGCCGAGTGCCTGCGCCTAATCCAAGGTACTCCGGTGCCGATAACGCAGCGCAGCGCGGCAGGCGACTTGGGTATGCTGAGCTCTTGGCAGCTGCTCTTGTGGGCAGGGATCCAGCGTCGTTCAAGGAAGCGATGAGTTCCGCGGATGCGGAGGAATGGATGACCGCGTGTCAATACGAAGTCGATGCATTAGCTAAGAATGACACATGGGATTTGGTGGACTTACCACCCGGTCGCAAGCCCGTTAAGTCTAAGTGGGTGTTTAAGCTGAAATCGGACAGACGCTACCATGCTAGGCTGGTGGCTAAGGGATTTACGCAAGTCCCTGGAATTGATTTTGACGAAACCTTTTCGCCCGTTGCGCGCTTTGAGTCACTGCGTTTGCTTCTAGCGTTGGCCGCGCTGGAGGATTGGCACATCCATCAGATGGATGTGAAATCCGCATTTCTCAATGGCGAGCTCAAGGAGGAAATATATATGGAGCAGCCACAAGGTTTCGTTGTAGCTGGACAGGAGACTCGGGTCTGTCGCCTGAAGAAGGCGATATATGGACTCAAGCAGGCCTCCCGCGCGTGGAATCTCCAGTTCCACGGAGTCCTTACTGGGCTCGGCTTCACGCGGACGTTCGCTGATGCAGGCGTTTACGTGCGTCAACAACACGGGGGGGATGGTCCTTTGATAATCATTCTCTATGTTGATGACATCACGCTGTTGGGATCTTCGTTGAAAAGCGTCAAGCGCGCAAAGAAATCACTCAGTGATCGCTATGAGATGTCCGATCTGGGGGAGATCGAATCTTACTTGGGTATACGCATTGTGCGCAACCGAGCAGAGCGACGACTTGAGATCGATCAGTCCGATTACATTACGGATGTGTTGGAGCGCTTCGGCATGGCGGATGCCAATCCCCACAGTACGCCTCTGCCTACTGGGGCAGATGTGCATCTTGTAAAATACACTGGACAGGTGTTGTCGTCGGATATTAGGCACTACCAGTCGCTAATAGGGAGCCTTCTGTATATCCAGATTGGCACGCGTCCGGATATTTCGTTTGCAGTGTCGCGCCTAGCGCAATACGCCGCAAATCCCTCGCCGCAGCACTTGAAGCTTGCACAGTATGTTCTAGGCTATCTTTCAGGAACAAATAATATGTGTATATGCTTTGATGGCGCCGCTGGTGAAGGACTGGTTGGTTATAGTGACTCAAGCCTGGGTGACCAGATGGACGATAGACACTCAACCTCCGGCTATGTATTCTTGCTTGCGGATGGTGCAATTAGTTGGTCTTCGCGGAAGCAGAGGACAGTAGCTCAGAACACTACGGAAGCGGAGTATATTGCCATGACTGACGCTGCGAACCAGGCAGCGTGGTATCACAGTTTCCTGGAGGAACTGGGATACAGTGTGAACGATCCCATCCCCTTACACGGTGACAATAAAGGCGCGATTGACCTCGCGTTGAATCCGGTGACGGGCAGACGATCCAAGCACATAGAAATCAGACATCATGTTATTCGGGAATATGTCGAGCGATCTACGATAGCATTGATTCGAACTCGTACAGAGGATATGGTGGCAGATGGTTTCACAAGGCCACTAGCACGTGGATCACTCTTGCAGCATAACGAGAGCATGGGGCTGGTTCAGAGGGTTGTCTGATCAGGGGGAGATGTTGAAGCGTGGTGTGCGCTCAGGCGTGCAACACCTCGGCGTCGGGAGTCGGTCGCACCTCACGTGCGGAGAGTGCGGAGAGGAGACGGCAGTAGAGTTGAGATGTACGGACTCGTCACTACACACTCATTTGATATTCACTTGGACTAACATTTTACGAGTCGTACTACTGGTTACAATCTGTGTGATCAGGGACAACCCTGTACCTACGCTATTGAGCTATTACCTTACGTTTGTTCGTGTTTACTTTTACTTACCTTCAGTCCAGTATTTAGTCTCGTGTTGTACGCACTGGCACACCAGAAACTTACGTTCTATCTGGGGTGCCAGGCGAGTAGTCTTTTGTTCTTCCAATACCAGAAACTTACGTTCTATCTGGGGTGCCAGACCAATTCACTCGCTGCGCTCTGATACTTCGTGATGATCATATATATACATTTGACTGTAGACGGGATGTTGGTCTCCATCTGGCAAAATGGAACCGATTTGATGGTGGATTTCGCCCTGTATTTTGTAAATTGGCAGTCCTCGACCATCGTATGATGAGCCCAACAAAATACCGCTTCCTCCAGTCGACGTGAAGGCGAGTGCCTTATTGTATGAACGAATGTTGCGACGGAATTCCACTGCTTGTCGATCAGTGCCTTCATAAAGAGTACGGAGAGGGAGAGGAATTTGTTCAACCCAATCAAGGGCAACATCCCCCGCACGACAACATTCTGCGAAATCTGGATTTTTTTTTGGAGACGCGGCACGTTTTTCTGCAAGCCAATGGAAAGCGAAGCAATGCAGACATTGCACTGAAAAAGGGCCCAAATAATGCTCGTTGACCTCATTCCTCAACGGAATGTGACACGCAATTCGATACTTTCAAAATGTGAGCAAGACAACCACAAGTAAATAAAAAGCGAGCATACTGTTCGTGAACATTTGCGATTGTTCGTTTGCGTAGGTACGGTTTCCATGTCAATATCTTCTGCGATCTATAAAGAATGGCAGCGAATTAAGAAAAGGGATCAAAAATACTGTGGAAGATGAAAGGAACAGCAAAAATGTCATACCGTTTGCAAAGGAGTGTCACCATTCGTTTGATTAGGCACGTGTGAATAAGAAGAGGGTCGCTGAGCAGGCAATGAGACAGCAGCCAGAGCAAACAAAGCAAATGTACCCTCATTTGTCTTTCACGTCGCTGTTGGACATGTCCTGCGTGTTCCAATACATCTCTTTCCTGTTGTCGCCAACGACGTTGTGAGCATTGAGCGGGTGTCAAAGTTGCGTCATTTTCAATGCCGTTAACATTGGCCAACTACAGGTGCCAACAGTACGTAGGTGGGACAAGTCTGTTACGTTCGGCCCGGAAGTGGACACTGACGCTCGGGGATGACACCACGTCAGCAGTATATTGTCATGGACTTATTGGATCAGTCAGCCGGGTAAGCTCCGGCGCAGGTGATTGTGTATGATAACGGATCGGATCATGACTCGATGTGGCTCATTCCTAGGATAGCTGTACTAGGGTTTGCTCTACTTACACTATTGGCTAGGATAGTTTGGAGCGGCGCTTGAAAGCCCGCGAGTATCTGTATAAGTAGTAGCGATGGAAGACCAGGATCGCCATCTTGGTCTTCTTCAATACCACCATCTTCTCTCTTCCGTCTTCAGGGCTCTCCTCCCTTTGAAGTGAGTCCTCTCCGGCATATCCCCTTAGACCAGGGATCCCCGTGAGCTTATCCCGAGTTCCCCTTCGTGGGCAGTGGACGCATATCCCATTGGATCGCAATACCATCGAGTGTTCCTTTATCACAACGAACGAGTCGCCAAGCCATACGGTTACATCTACATCGTCGATCACCCTTCGTGGAGAACTATTGTCCCAGTAGAGGATCCCCCAGCCGACGTCCCACAAGCAGAGGACCTACACGCATTCATCGCACTTAACGGAGACCTTGCTCCTCACCCAGCTGAGTATTCAGATGCCATTACGAACCGTCTCTTCTACCGACCGCTTAGGATCGCCGCGATCAACGAAGCCTAAGTCAGGCAAACGTCCATGGTAGACGTTACATTAAGACCAAGATCCACCGTGGCCAATCCTAAAACCAAAGACCTCTGGGTGCCCTTCCGCCCCTACTTCATCGAACGACGAGGAGAACGTAACGTTCCCAAAAGATACCTCCAATCAGCTTTCTGGAAGGACAACGCCGAAATCCCTGGATACGTCGCCTACTACATCGACCCGCAAGACCGACAACACATCATCCCAGTCGAGTTTAACTTCGACTTCACCTGTTGGACAGAGATCCGTTGGAGCGACGCCAGCAACAAATTCCAAGTTACAAAACCCGCATCATCTGCACTCAACCTCGACATCCGCACCAGCGAACTAGTCACCCGTGACCAGTGGGGACCCATCGACGGAGAAACAGAAGAACCAGCTCGATCCCCCACTCCCAAAACTCCTGCACCATCCCCATCACTCGCCAGCAACCCAGAGGAAATCCGCGTAATCAAAGACGAACAAGAAGAAGAAGCCCTAGAGCTCATCGCTAAGTCCATCCCCACCACTATGAGTCAAACAGTCACCCACGAAGAAATGCGAATTGGCACAGCGCTATTCGACACCAAGTACCCACGACACCCTGATGACCTGCCACCTGGGGGAGACCCCGGAGACAACAATGGCGGAAATGGGGGTGGAGGTGGAGGAAATGGCGGAGGAGGACTCCCCGCCGCGACAGCACCCACCAACCCCGCTCACCTCACAGATCGATTCGTCGGCAAAGAACCCCCTATCTTCAAGGGAGAACGAGACAAAGCAGAAGCGTTCCTCTCCCAATGGAACCGATTTGCAGGGGTCAATAAATTCAACAGAAGCATCAGCCACCCCTACACCAAAGCCATGATGTTCCTCACCTACATACAAGGGGATCTCGTCGACGAATGGGCCACCAAGACGGGAGAGTGGCTCGACAAACAAATAGATCAACACGACCCTTGGCTCTGGAGCGGCGTCGAAATCGCCTTCAAGAAACAGTTCCGTGACAACCTGGAACAAGAAAACGCTCGCCTAGAGCTCGACAAGGGATTCCGCATGACGGGGTCAGACATTGACAGCTACGTAACCAAATTTGAGAAAACGGTCCGCTTAGCTGGTTACCGCCTAGACGACCAACTGGTCCTCGACAAATTCACAAGGGGGCTACCTATGGATCTTTATCGCAATGCCTATCAATTCCACGACCCTAGAAACTACTCGCAATGGAAGACTGCCGTAATCGAGCAGCAAAAGAAGTACCTCCATATGAAGGCCAGACAAGACGGGTTCGGACGACTTCCTGCACCACAACGATCCAAGCAACAACAGATGCGCTTCCAAACGCCGCAGAGACCCAACCAACCGACCTGGCGACAATATCAAAACCACCCAGACGCAATGGACACCACCCCAGGAAGGATTCGAGCTCGAGTGGCCGAAGTTGGCGACCCAAATCGCCCAGAAATTAACCATCGCGATAATCGCCCCCCATTTCCACCTAGGGGGGGATTTATACAACGAGGACACGGAGGACGAGGCGTCTTCAACGCTAAGGACGTTTCCTGTTACAATTGCGGACGCAAAGGCCATTTCTCACGAGACTGTTTCCAGCCTCGTCAATCACGACAGACCGGGCCTCCCCAAGGGCGGAGTGCATATATAGAAGAAGTTCCTACCGCACCTCCAAGTGTAGCGGAGGAACCACTCATCAACCTGGATGAGCCAACCACGAACCCCCAAGAAACCGAAACGCCGATGACCCTGATGATGGGCAAAATGGCGGAGCTTCACAATCAAATGGGGGAATGGATGAGGAAGGATTTTCCTGACGCCTGAACCCATCGGCCTGGGTGAGGGCTTCTCAATGTAACTCGCAGTTCATAACGCGCTATCGATCTATGCATGTTTCAGTCTCGATTCGCACGAGTAACTCAATGGCCGACAAACAAGCACTAGTGGACTCAGGAGCCACTAACAACTTCATGCATCCCAACTTTGCCAAACAAATGGGCATTGGGATTAAAGAACTAGAACGACCCCGTAACATTTGGAACATCGACGGGACACACAACAAAGGCGGGAAGATCACCCACTACACCGATCTGAACGTACAAACAGATGGGAAAGTCAAAACAATCCCATTCTTCATCACGGACGTAGGAGGAGAAGACGTCATACTCGGATACCCCTGGCTCGCCACCTTTCAACCCAGAATTCACTGGGCCACCGCAACCCTAGACACGAAACAATACCCCATCATCATACGAACGACCAACCCGCTCAGACCATTCACGGCACGATCAGCAATGAAACAACTACGACAAACACTCGAACAATGCATGGATCAACACAAGGAACACATCCTCGCAGAACTAGAAGAGGATTCACTACCTGTCCATCTACGAACCACAGCAACGGAACTGGCAATCACGGCACAACAATACACGGAAAAGAAGGAAATCCCTGAGGAATACAAACGACACGCTCAAGTCTTCAGCGAGGAAGAATCACATCGTCTCCCACCTTCCAGACCATGGGACCACGCAATTGAATTCAAACCGGACGCCCCCGACCACATCGACTGCAAAATCTACCCGATGAACCAAGCAGAGGACAAGGCACTTAAAGAATGGCTCGACGCAGAACTGGCAAAAGGGTACATCAGACCCTCCAAATCCCCGTACGCATCCCCCTTCTTCTTCATTAAAAAGAAGGACGGAAAGCTACGACCAGTACAGGACTACCGAACGGTCAATAAATGGACCATACGCAATCAATATCCACTCCCTCTCATACCCGAACTCATCGCAGACCTAAGCGGAGGAGTAATCTTCTCCAAATTCGACGTACGGTGGGGATACAACAACATACTCGTCAAAGACGGCGACCAGGAGAAAGCAGCGTTCAAGACAAAGTACGGGTTGTACGAACCGTTGGTCATGTATTTCGGACAAACAAATTCGCCGGCCACCTTCCAGGCGATGATGAACCATATCATCGCTCCACTCATCGAATACTTCGAAAGCAAAGGGACCATCATACGGGCATACATGGACGACATCGGCATCGCAACGACAACAACGGAACAAGATCACACGGAAGCCGTACATGCGGTCTTAGACCTCCTCGAAGAACACGACCTCTACCTGAAACTGGAGAAATGCACTTTCCACTCTTCCTCCCTCAATTACCTGGGGGTAATCATTGAAAAGGGGGTGATTCGCATGGACCCCATCAAAATTTCGGGCATACGCGAATGGCCTACCCCAAAAACCGTCAAACAGGTGCGATCTTTCCTAGGCTTCTGCAACTTTTACCGCGCTTTCATCCGAAATTTTGCCACACATGCACAACCCCTCAACAAACTCACCCGCAAAGACACGGAATGGACTTGGGGAACGGAACAGCAACAGGCATTCGACAAACTCAAAGAGCTAGTAACGCAAGAACCAGTACTCAAACACCCAGAACTAGACAAGCCCTTTGAGCTGGAAGTTGACGCATCAGGATATGCAGTAGGAGCAGTACTACTCCAACGAGGAGAGGACAACAAACGCCACCCCATTGCATATTATTCAAACACTCTCAACGCGGCCGAACGAAACTACGACATCTACGACCTGGAACTACTAGCAATAGTCAAAGCCTTACGAAACTGGAGGCAGTATCTTGCAGGATCACCACACAAAATCAAGGTGTACTCGGATCACATGAATCTGCAATACTGGAGATCCCCCCAAAAGATATCCAGACGCGTAGCCCGGGAAGTACTCGAACTCTCCAAATATGACATAGAGATTCACCACATCAAAGGCACAGCTAATGGACGAGCGGACGCGTTATCCAGACGACCAGACTACGATCAAGGGGACCACGACAATGAACAGGTCACAGTACTCCCAGACCACATCTTCGTCAGAGCAGCGGAAATCGACACCACGGAAGACCCAACACGACTCGGAGACACGGTAACCGTCACAGAGATGCAACTTGCGAATCCAGTATACACTCAAGACGAGGGAACCATCCGACGATGGGTTGACCCCCACAAACTCAAGAAGATCGAAGGTACATGGTACAAAGACGGACGACGTGCGGTCACAGGGGACCAAACTGAGCGAAGACACATCATTCGAGTTCACCACGACCCACCTGTACACGGACATCCGGGAATCAGCCGAACGATCAAAATGGTCGAACGATACTACTGGTGGCCAGGGCTACGACAAGAGGTACAAGATTACGTCAAGGGATGCGCAGACTGCCAAAGAATCAAAGTCAATAACCGCCCTACACGTGCACCACTACAGCCCATATTCCCGAAGCCGGAAGCCACGCCATTCGAAACCATAGCGCTGGACTTCATCACGAAATTACCCCAAGCGGATGGCTGCGACACGATACTGACAGTAACGGATCACGACTGCTCAAAAGCGGCCATATTCATTCCTTGCCTAGAAGAGATTAGCGCGGAAGGAACCGCAGCCCTGTACGTAAAACACGTCTTCTCCCGATTCGGACTACCGGCGCGTATCATCAGCGACAGAGACCCGCGATTCGCATCCAAATTCACACGCGAACTATGCAAAATACTGGGGATAGAACAGAACATCTCCACAGCCTATCACCCCAGGACGGACGGACAATCAGAACACACCAATCAATGGCTGGAGCAATACCTACGATTCTGGGTTAACGAAAGACAAGACGATTGGATTCATTACCTCCCCATGGCGGAATTCACTCACAATAACTGGCCCAACGAATCTACCAAGGAATCCCCTTTCAGCATCCTCATGGGATACAACCCACGCGCCGATTGGACGGACAGACCCTCTCCTATTCCCCAGGTAGCACTCCGCGTCAAACAGTTCAAAGAGGCTAGATTACACGCCCAGGAACTGATGAGAAAAGCGCAGCAGGGGTGGATCAAACACAAAGATACGCCCAAGTACAAAATCGGAGACCTCGTGTGGCTAGAGGGACGCCACCTACGTACCAACCAACCAACCGCCAAGCTTGCGCCCAGAAGACACGGCCCTTTTAAGGTCATTCAGGTGATGTCTGCAGTCAATTATCGATTGGAACTTCCCACGCAGTGGAGCATTCACCCAGTGTTCCATACGGATCTTCTGACTCCTTATCGCGAAACTCCCACACATGGCCCCAACTATCAGCGCCCACCACCAGATTTGGTTGATGGCGAAGAAGAATACGAAGTCGAGAAGATTCTAGACTCTCGGCGCTTCGGCAGGACAAAGAAACTGCAGTATTTGGTCAAATGGCGCGGATACCCGGACTCCGATAATCAATGGGTCTCGAAGGATGACGTATTCGCTGATGAAGCGATAAGGGAGTTCAAACGTTCAAACCCCGCCAGAGAAACACATATAAGCGCAGGGCTTTCCCAAGAGACGTCCCCATCTCCCTCTCTTCCACTCCCATACACTCATGTCCCAATCCCCAGTTCAAGTCCACTATGTCCTCGACGACCTACTCCCCATCTCTGTCCAGCCCACTGTCATCATTCAGAACGCCCCGCCATCACCATCCCTGTCGCCTGCCCAGTCCATTCAACCCAGCCCCAGTCGTCCAACTACCCCCATTCCATCCCTTCTTCCTTCGCCAACACCTACAGCAGCGGGCACACGAAGCCCGTCTCCGCAAGGCTATGTTCCCACGAGACCTCCGTCCCGTCAAGACGAGGCTCAGGTACAAGAAGATCGAGCATACGACCGGTACCTGTCGCAGGAGCATTGCCCCCTCAATCAACATCTCACGTATGGGACTCACCTCACGGAAACTCATGACGAAACCCCGCCGCTATGCAGCACGGACAGGGAACCACTCACTCTCCCCCCATCGGAAAGACCCGAGAAGCGCCGCCTCTACCGTCCGGAGGAACACAGTCCAGTTTCCCGATCTCGCGTGGAAACTCCGCCACCGCACGGATTCCACCACAACAGGGGAGTACACTTCATCCCCTTCCAGATTCGCGACGCTTAGGGCCGGCTGCACCCAGCTTGGTATACGCAGCTCGTCTTTACGGCGGACCCCTTCGTCCTTGCCTACAGACGAGGCAGCGACCAGCAATACGGCAAGTCAGTGCACACCGCCCCCAACTACGACCAACCCACACCCACCTATCACGACGACGACCTGGTCTTCCTAGACCAGGACAGCAGCTACCGCGAGTCGGTCGACATGGCCTGCATGGCCATGAACGATCTGACGATCACCGCGGAAGTGCACCGCTACCGCTGCCTCCAAGCGGGATACACGGCCAAGGAGGAAGAACTCAAGAAGAAGATCGACGAGCTCGACAAGATTGGGCGCATGCGACGAGAGTGCGTATTGCGCCTCCAACGCGCCAACGCCATCAAGCGCATCGAAGACAAGCGGGACTCTTACCGCCCCGGAGTCGAGGAAGGAGCCCGGATTGCGCGCCTCCGAGAGGAGATCTGCCGCGGTCGGTCTGGTGCCCGATCCTGAAAAGGGGGTGATGTTACGTTCGGCCCGGA
This sequence comes from Lactarius hatsudake, assembly GCA_024734325.1. Classification (NCBI taxonomy): domain Eukaryota; kingdom Fungi; phylum Basidiomycota; class Agaricomycetes; order Russulales; family Russulaceae; genus Lactarius; species Lactarius hatsudake. Next base: position 93,820 of record JANSJP010000184.1, on the reverse strand, counting down.
AGTGGACACTGACGCTCGGGGATGACACCACGTCAGCAGTATATTGTCATGGACTTATTGGATCAGTCAGCCGGGTAAGCTCCGGCGCAGGTGATTGTGTATGATAACGGATCGGATCATGACTCGATGTGGCTCATTCCTAGGATAGCTGTACTAGGGTTTGCTCTACTTACACTATTGGCTAGGATAGTTTGGAGCGGCGCTTGAAAGCCCGCGAGTATCTGTATAAGTAGTAGCGATGGAAGACCAGGATCGCCATCTTGGTCTTCTTCAATACCACCATCTTCTCTCTTCCGTCTTCAGGGCTCTCCTCCCTTTGAAGTGAGTCCTCTCCGGCATATCCCCTTAGACCAGGGATCCCCGTGAGCTTATCCCGAGTTCCCCTTCGTGGGCAGTGGACGCATATCCCATTGGATCGCAATACCATCGAGTGTTCCTTTATCACAACGAACGAGTCGCCAAGCCATACGGTTACATCTACATCGTCGATCACCCTTCGTGGAGAACTATTGTCCCAGTAGAGGATCCCCCAGCCGACGTCCCACAAGCAGAGGACCTACACGCATTCATCGCACTTAACGGAGACCTTGCTCCTCACCCAGCTGAGTATTCAGACGCCATTACGAACCGTCTCTTCTACTGACCGCTTAGGATCGCTGCGATCAACGAAGCCTAAGTCAGGCAAGCGTCCGTGGTAGACGTTACAAAGTCAATGAGTGCAAGACAAACCTGCAATCGACTGTTATTAACCGCTCTCTCTCTCTCCCGGCGGTGCCGTTGACCGATTTGAGCAGGAGTAAGATGGGGAATGGAATCATCAAGCGGCGTAGAAAGAGGTTGTATATTTTGGTCATTGCGTCTGCGAAGACGCAAAACAAGTTGACAAGTAGATACGCTGGAATCAGACATAACCCAGGTGGAAGTGCAAAGACAGGGGCACGCAAGGCAACCCCTATTATCACAATTTGATGGACAGGTTCCCGGTTGTCAGCTTTCTGTCGCCAGTATCACTCCAGGGAGAAAATAATGGATTCTTTGAGAGCAAATGAAAACCAGGCAAATATAAACAGCACATACGAAGCAGAGAAGCTGTGAAGGGGTCAATCAAAAAGACATGAAACAGAGACCACAAATGGAATATGGCAGTCCGAAAGAGCGCCTCGCACTTTCGTGCGCCGTTAGCCAACTTTGAGTGACGCATCTCCAGCCAAAGCGAATCGACCTCCGAAGTTACAGGCCCCGCGGGGGCCTGCGCGACCGGCTGCGCATCACACTGAGCCCGAAGCAGCCCGGGTCATTCGGCGTTCAGCTCGATCACACTTACCATAAACCGTAAAAAATATGACTCATTGTATGTGTCAGCAAAAAGTTCGTCGAGTATTTATATATTGTATAGATTGGGCAGTAAATAAATAAATAACCCCGTTGGGCGTAACTTGTTAGACAGCTCATGCAACGTTCTCATGCTGGACTTGAACACCATGGTCACCATGCCTAAAGTCCCCCCCGAAACCCCTGCCCCCAACGTTGTCGTCTCGAACGAGACTTTCCGCTTCGACTATCCTGGCTCGGATATCATCCTTCGCTCATGCGACTCGCATAAGTTTCGCGTGCCCAAACTTTACATCGTCAACAGTTCCCCAGTACTTCGGGAGCTCCTAGGGACCGTTTCAAATACTTCTGGAGTCTCCGATGGTAAAGATCAAGAACATTTTCCGGTGATAGAACTATCAGAAAGCGGGGCGATCCTTCACAGCCTCCTCACATTCGTTTTCCCCGTCGTTCCCATCCTCCCTTCAACCAGCGAGGGAATCATGGAGCTCCTATCCGTGGCCCAGAAGTATCAAATGGTCTCAGTTATGGCTCATATCCGGGGCGCCATCTCTCGACAGGATCCGCCATTCATTCTCCCGAACACGGCCCTCCACGTTTATTCCCTCGCACAAAAGTATGAACTTCACGAAGAGGCACTCCTGGCCGCGCGAAGCACTCTGTGCCTCTCAATGACCTTTGAGGATTTAGACGACAAGATCGGTTTCATGTCAGGAGTGTATCTTCAAGAGCTCTCAAAGTATCACGAGAGAGTTAGAGGACAATCTCAGCTCAAGCCTCTCTGAGTTTAGGAAGCTTGGTGCAAATATCACAAACTGTGGAACTCAGTCTCCTCCCTCTGGTGCCCCTGTCCCTATGCCGCAATGGCTTGGTGATTATGTCGAATCCTTAGCGCAAGCACCTCACCTCTTCGATCTCGTCGAATTCGAAAATGCACGGACACGCCACCATACACTTCCCCGTCCGGGTCAATGTACAACGTGTCCGAGTATATCCAGCAAAACCGTACGCGCTTTCTGGGATTCTCTGACGGCTGTTGTTCATGGGGCGATAGAGAAGGTACGTAGAGCGTGTGACTATGGTCGGTCACCGTGATGACGAATATGAAACGTCCACAGGCAGATTCGACTCTGAGTCTCGTGAAGGAAGAGTCAACCTCCGAAATTTTTGGTTTTCCATTCGCGCGATCCCGTTTGAACGTACCCGATGCAGATATTATCATTCGGTCGTCCGACAAAGTCTACTTCCGCGTCCACAAGTCACTGCTTGCCATGTCGTCACCATTTTTCGAAGATCTGCTCTCTTCCCCCCAGCCACCCGATGGCGAACTTGTGGACGGTCTTCCTGTGATCCAACTGTCCGAGGATGCTGACCTGCTCAATAGCATCGTCTCGTTGCTTTACCCCATCTCTCCCTACATACCCGGCTCTTGCGAAAAGGCGTTTGCCTTGCTTGCTGCCTGCCAGAAATACGACATGACATCAATTCAATCCTATATCCGTGCTGAGATCAAACGTTGGCCCCCTACGCCAATTGGGGCTGACGCCTTCCGTACATATGCCATCGCGAGCAACATGGGGCTCATTCCAGAAACGGAGAGTGCAGCTCGTCTCACGTTGGATTACCCGATGACATTCGAATCTCTTGGAGATGGTTTGCGGTCGTTCAAAGGAGAGGCACTATGCGACCTGATTCGCTATCGCAAACGTTGCAGAGACAACCTCGTGTTATGTTTAGACTCATTCTTCGATGTTAATTCCAGGCGTCAGATTTGGGCGGGCTGTCGGGAAGGTTCCTCGTACACCTGGCTGGTCAACTTTTTTACGAGCAAAAGCGCAGAGATGAGAGGCTCGGAGGGTTTCACGCGTGGAATTTTCTCACCTTCGACTATTCTCGAAGAGTTCATAGTAGCTCTCAAGAATCACACGCAATCAGGGTGCTCTTCCTGCGCCCGTGTTTATTTCGATGGGCAGACATTCTGCAAGGAGCTGGAGAAGGAGTTTTCGCGGAGACTAAATGAGGTGAAACTAAATGAGGTGAATACCCATCTTAAGCGCAACTGACTTCGACTGCTCACATGACTTAGGTATGCTCTGACGACCAAAGACTAAATGAGGTGAGTACCCTATTCCATTTTGGGTATCTTTAGCGACTGCTCATATGACTTAGGTATGCTCTTACGGGAGATCGTATTCAAGTTCCAACTCATCCTACCTCTAGGTATCGGTGTCGTCTTATATGAGCCCGTGGTCCGCCGTCTCGTCCACGTCCAAGGTCTCGTCGGGACGCAACAAGAAGAGCCGGAAGTAAGAGTCTCAGATATCGTTCGTCAGACACGGTGGAACGGTTATGGCAGGGCTGCACAGCACGTCATCCTGTGATAGAGACTCGTAGGAACGCCGACGGAAGTGACTGTAGTACGACAGAGTTGAAGTTCTATGTACGACCTGTAGTAAGTGCACGAGTTGTGTCGGGGCCACCAATGCCGTTGTTGGATTGATAAGTTCTATCGAAACGAAGTCAGTCTGAATCGTCTGCCTCTGTAGCGGTAACAGAATGTGGTCGAACTTATGTATTTGATAGCTACAGGGGAACCCCAATATAAATAAATAAATAACCCCGCTCAAGAATCACTGGCACACCCGGGCCATGAATTGAACATGCCTACAGTCCTCCCCAAAACCCCTACTCCCAACAACGCCGTCTCAAACGAGACTTTCCGCTTCGACTACCCTGGCTCGCTTCGCTCGTGCGACTCCCATAACTTTGTGTCCAAACTTTATGTCATCAACATTTCCCCTGTACTTTGGGAGCTCCTAGGGACCGTTTCAAATACTTCTGGGGTCTCCGAGTGACTCGCCGATGGTAAAGAACAAGAACATTTCCCTGTGGTCGAACTATCAGAAAGCGTGGCGATCCTTCACAGCCTTCTCACTTTCGTTTTCCCCGTCGTTCCCATCCTCCCTTCAACCACTGAGAGAATCATGGATCTCCTAGCCGTGGCCCAGAAGTATTAAATGGACTCAGTTATGACTCATATCCGGGGTCGCCATCTCGACAGCAGGATCCGCCATTCATTCTCCCGAGCACGGCACTCCGCGTTTATTTCCTCGCACAAAAGTATGAACTTCACCAAGAGGCACTCCTAGCTGCGCGAAGCACATTGTCCCTCTCGATGACCATTGAGGATGTAGAAGACAAGGCCGACTTCATGCCAGGAATCTATCTTCGTGAGCTCTGGAAGTATCACGAGAGAGTTAGAAAGGATCTCGCCTCAAGCCTTCTTGAGCTTAAGAAGCCTGGTGCCAATATCGCCGGCTGTGGAGCTCAGCAGCCTCCCTCTAGTGAACCACATCCCTATACCGCAATGGCTTAGTCAGAGCGCACTCGAGGCGGCCTTTGATTTCCCGTTTGATGAAGTGTTCGGTGCGGACGTTCTTTATGAGGTCGGACATACCACTTGGTTCGCTTTACTGGTCGCTTTCATTTAGTGATACCAATTCGTGAGAGGTTCACATGTCAATTCGAGTCGGCGGCGATCAAGAGAGTGGCTTGGGGCGAGTTCTGGATCCACCACTGCCTGCAAGACTGCCTGTCTAACCTTACGAATCTTTTCCCACACTGTGATCCACTTACCTTTTTTGTTGCAACTTCAAGTTCTTCGGATTCTGTCCGCAGCTGGCCACTTGGCTGGCCATAAACAAAAACCAGACACGCCACGAGCGTTTGATTACTATCTTATCAAACTCCTGCTGCGATACGAAGATACCTGCGCAGTACATCACCTGACAGTGTTAGGTGATGTCGTCATGAACCTGTGGCTGCGGGCGCACGTCACAAGTTCCAATTCAAGTTCCATCCTTGGTTCTATCGGTGGGAGTTTATTCGAATGGTTTCTCTGTGAGATCGTGTTGTGCTCGTGCAGCGTAGGAGAGCCTCGAACACGGCTCGTGGGTTTACTGCGGTTCTGTACCGGTTCTTTTAAAAGCTGCAGTGGATCGACATACTGCACCGTTCAAGCACCATGCTGCTGCCACCGTGTCGTACGACCGTTCCATCTAAGTCCCTATCTAAGCCCTCATCCAAGCTCTCACCCAAGCCTCCATTGATCGCCGACGAATCGTTCACCCTGGCTCGGACATCATTCTTCGCTCGTGTGACTCGCATGATTTTCGCGTGCCACAGCTTTACCTCGTCAATTGTTCTTCAGTACTTCGAGAGCTCATACGAAGCATTTCGGACACTCCCGACAGTCACGTCCCCAATGGTGAAGAACAAACCAAGGAAGAAACACCGCTTCCTGTGGTCAAACTACCGGAAAGCGGGGTGATCCTTCACAGCCTCCTCACCTTCATTTTCCCCCGTCACTCCCATCCTTCCTTCAATTACCGAGAGAATCATGGAGCTCCTATCCGTGGCCCAGAAGTATCAAATGGTCTCAGTTATGGCTCATATCCGGGGCGCCATCTCTCGACAGGAGCCGCCATTCATTCTCCCGAACACGTCACTCCACGTTTATTTCCTCGCACAAAAGTATGAACTTCATCAAGAGGCACTCCTGGCCGCGCGAAGCACTCTGCGCCTCTCAATGACCATTGAGGACTTAGACGACAAGATCGGTTTCATGCCAGGAGTGTATCTTCGCGAGCTCTGGAAGTATCACGAGAGAGTTAGAGACAATCTCGGCTCAAGCCTCTCTGAGTTTAGGAAGCTTGGTGCAAATATCGCGAACTGTGGAACTCAGGCTCCTCCCGTTGGTGCCCCTGTTTTCTATGCCGCAATGGCTCGGTGATTATGTCGAATCCTTAGCGCAAGCACCTCACCTCTTCGATATCGTCGAATTCGAAAATGCACGGGCACGCCACAATCCTCTCCGTTCGGGTCATTGTAAAGCATGCTCAAGTATATCCAGCGAGGCCATACGCGCTTTCTGGGATTCTCTGACGGCTATTGTTCATGGGGCGATAGACAAGGTACGTAGAGTGCATGTGACTGTGCTCAGTCCCCGTGATGACGAATATGAAACTCCCACAGGCAGATTCGACTCTGGTTCTCGTGAAGGAAGAGCCAACCTCCGAAGATTCGGGTATTCCATTCTCGCCACCCTGTTTGGGCGTACCCGATGCAAATATTATTCATTCGGTCGTCTGACCAAGTCAAGTTCCGCGTCCACAAGTCCTTGCTTTCCGTGTTGTCACCATTTTCAATGATCGGTTATCTCTCCCTCAGCCACCCGATGGCGAGCCTGTTGATGGCCTTCCTGTGATCCAATTATCCGAGGACGCTGACCTACTCAATAGCCTCGTCTCATTGCTTTGCCCCATCTCTCCCTACATACCCAACTCTTACAAGCACGCGTTCGCCTTACTTGCTGCCTGCCAGGGATACGACATGGTATCGATTCGATCCTATATCCGTGCCCAGATCAAACGTTGGGCCCCCACGTCAACTGGAGTTGAAGCCTTCCGTAAATACGCCATCGCAAGCAGCCTGGGGCTCAATCCAGAAATGGAGAGTGCAGCTCGTCTTACCTGGGTTACCCGATGACATTCGAATCTCTTGGAGAGGGGTTGCGGTCATTCAAACGACGGGCACTGTGCGACCTGATTCGCTATCGCAAACGTTGCAGAGACAACCTCACGTTGTGTTTAAACTCATTCTTCGATCCTAATTCTAGGCGCCAGATTTGGACAGGCTGTCGGGAAGGTTCCTCGTACCCCTGGCTGGCCAACTTCTTTACGAACAAGAGTGGAGAGATGAAAGGCTCGGAGGGTTTTTACGCGTGGAATTTTCTCACCTTCGACTATTCGCGAGGAGTTCATAGTAGCTCTCAAGAATCACACGCAACCAGGGTGCTATTCCTGCGCTAGTGTGCATTTAGATGGGCAGACATTCTGCAGGGAGCTGGAGAAGGAGTTTTCGCGAGAACTAGATGAGGTGAATATCCCATTCCGTTTTGGGTATCTTAAGCGCAACTGATCTCGACTGCTCGTATGACTTAGGTATGCTCTGGCGAGAGGTCGTGCTTGAGTACAACTCACCCTACCTCTGGGTATCAGTGTTATCTTATAAGCCGTGGTCCGTCCCGTCCGTCCCGTCGACGCGTAATAGCAAGCGCACCCCGGCGCAGCGCCGGAGGGCCGGGTAAGAGTTCGTGGGGACGGATATCGTTCGCCAGACGCAATGGAAATGTTATGGAAGTGATACTAAAGGCTGCACGGCGTGACGCCCCGCTGTGGTAGGGACCGAACCATATCGTAGGAACATCGGCGGAATGTAGTGTGCTTGGTAGTGTCTGAGTCTTGGTCTGAATTGGAGATTTATGTACGACCTGTAGTGAGCACAGTGCAGGAGTTGTGATCATTGTTGGAGTTGCGCAATGCTTATGGCTGTGAGGGCACCTTACTATACAAGGTCTCGAATGTGTTTCCTAAATGTAGGCGCAACGCTACGACCGGTCTGTAACCAGGTTATGTACCCCGGAATAAACATGGATCAAAAAAAAAAAAAAAAAGAGTTACGCAATGCCATTGTTGGGTGGATAAGTTTGAAAACGAGTATGTACGAGTCTTTGCGAGTCGCTACTTGGCTCCCGTCTGCATCGCATTCCGTGCGCGCTTGGGGTAGCCGATGGGAGAGAGAGACGAACGCGCGACACGGAACGCATGAAAAAAGGGGGTAGGTGCGTAGAGGACGGGCGAAAGCGCGAAGCGCTTCAAGATCGAAAATGGACTCTGTTGGCCGAGGCGAGGTCGCGACGGGCGGGTGGGATCCCCCGGAGCGACCTGATGCGCGCCAGAAGGCTCAGCAGATCTCATCATCGATCCTTTCAAACATATAAGGGTATGGTGGGTGGGCGAAATAAAAGAATTCGGTTTTTCAGACCGGTTGGAAAATGGGCGGAGAGGTGGCGGCACGAAAAAGGAAGCTGAGCACGTGCCACCCTATCCGCTCGCGCAAAGACTACACTCTATACTCCGCTCGTTTCTTACTCCGCCTCAGACTGGCCACGAGGCAGAACCACCAGAACTTTTGTCTTTGATGGCTATTGGGCAGTAAATAAATAAATAACCCGTTGGGCGTAACTTGTGCAACGTTCTCATTCTCATGTCCAGTGGACTTGAACACCATGGTCACCATGCCTAAAGTCGTTCCCGAAAACCCCTGCACCCAATGTTGTCGTCTCGAACGAGACTTTCCGCTTCGACTACCCTGGCTCGGATATCATTCTTCGTTCTTGCGACTTCCCATAATTTTCGCGTGCCCAAACTTTACATCGTCAACAGTTCCCCAGTACTTAGAGAGTTCCTAGGGTTTCAAATAGTACTTCCGGAGTTTCCGGTGGTAAAGAAAAAGACAACCTCGAACTTGCCTCGAACTATCGGAAAGTGGGACGATCCTTCACCTCCTCACTTTCGTTTTCTCCGTCGCTCCCATCCTTCATCATGAAGCTCTTAGTAGCCGTGGTTCAGAAGTATCACACAGTGACAAATGTCCGAGGCGTTGTCTCATTACAGGATCCACCACTCGTTCGCCCACAGACGACACTCCACGTATATAACCTTGCACAAAGAATGACCTTCGCCAAGACTCAGTGGCCTCTCGATTTCGCCACAGTGCAGAGACCCGGGCCTTGCGAGTGCAGGTGGCTGGATCATGAACACTTGGCCATTGCTGCTGATGTGCGTCCTGTCCGGTAGTCATGACAGTTTGTGAGTGACTGTCACTCCCAGTCCGAGTCAGAACGCACTCGAGGCGCCCTTTGATATCCCGTTTGATGGAGTGTTTGGTGCGGACATTTTTTTTATGACGTCGGGCATACCACATGGATCAGTGCACGTCTCGGACGGCTTGTTCGCTTGCCACACTGGCCGCGGCCACCGGTCGCTTTCATTTAATGTTACCAATTCGTGAGGCGAGTCGGTAGGGATCTATTGTCAGTTAGTGAGTCACTAGGCTATGGTCCAGGTTTAGGCTGATTTACATCTTTTCCCACACCGTGGTCCACCTACCTTTTTGTTGGAACTTCAAGTTCTTCGGGATTCTGTCTGCAGCTGGCCATAAACAGAAACTAGACACGCTAGGACGAGCGCTTGATTACTATCTTATCAGACCACTGCTGCGATACAAAGATTCCTGCGCAATGGCTCACCTGACTGCTTGCGGTTTGCTATGTTAGGTGATCTGTGACTGCGGGCGCACGCGCAATGCCCAGTCCCAAACCAAGTTTCATCGGTACGAGTTAATTTGGATGGCTTCTCAATGGGACTGTGTTGTGCTCGTGCTGCGTAGGAGGGCCTCGGACACGGCTCGTAACATGGCCACCTTATGCTAGGGCTTACTGCGGTGTTGTACTAGTTCTTTTAAAGCTACGGCGGATCGACATACTACATCGTTCAGGCACCATGCCGCGTCCTGCAACCACTCCATCCAAGCCCCCACCGGGCCCACCCAAGCCTCCGTCGATCGCCGACGAATCGTTACACTTCGACTACCCTGGCTCGGACATCATTCTTCGCTCGTGTGACTCGCATGATTTTTGCGTGCCCCAGCTTTACCTCGTCAATTGTTCCCCAATACTTCGAGAGTTTATACGACGCGTTTCGAACACTCCCGACAGGCACATCCCTAATGGTGAAGAACAAACCAAGGAAGAAATATCGCTTCCTGTGGTCAAACTACCAGAAAGCGGGGAGATCCTTCACAGCCTCCTCAGTTTCATTTTTCCCGTCCCTCCCATCCTCCCTTCATTTACCGAGACAATCATGGACCTCCTGGCCGTGGCCCAGAAGTATCAAATGGACTCAGTTATGGCTCATATCCGGGGCGCCATCTCTCGACAGGATCCGCCATTCATTCTCCCGAACACGGCACTCCACGTTTATTCCCTCGCACAAAAGTATGAACTTCACCAAGAGGCACTCCTGGCGGCGCGAAGCACTCTGCGCCTCTCAATGACCATTGAGGATTTGGACGACAAGATCGGTTTCATGCCAGGAGTCTATCTTCGCGAGCTCTGGAAGTATCACGAGAGAGTTAGAGACAATCTCAGTTCAAGCCTCTCTGAGTTTAGAAAGCTTGGTACAAATATCGCGAGCTGTGGATCTGGGCCCCGTCGCCCTGGTACCCCTAACCCTATGCCGCAATGGCTTGGTGATTACGTCGATTCCTTAGCGCTAGCTCCTCACCTCTTCGATCTCGTCGAATTAGACAGTGCACGGGCACGCTACCACGTTCATCCCTATCCGGGTCATTGTACAATATGTCCGAGTATATCCAGCGAGGCCATGCGCACATTTTGGGATTCTCTGACGGCTATTGTTCATGGAGCGATAGACAAGGTACGTAGACTCGGAGAGCACCTGACCGGGCTCAGTCCCCGTAATGACGAATACGAAACTCCCACAGGCAGATTCGACTCTTGTTCTCGTGAAGGAAGAGCCGACCTCCGAAGATTCGGGTTTTCCAGTCTTGCCACCCTGTTTGGACGTACCCGATGCAAATATTATCATTCGGTCGTCTGACCAAGTCAAGTTCCGCGTCCACAAGTCCTTGCTTTCCGTGTTGTCACCATTTTTCAATGATCGGTTATCTCTCCCCAAGCCACCCGATGGCGAGCCTGTTGACGGCCCTCCTGTGATCCAATTTTCCGAGGACGCTGACCTGCTGAATACCCTCGTCTCGTTGCTTTGCCCCATCTCTCCCTACATACCCAACTCTTACGAGCACGCGTTCGCCTTACTTGCTGCCTGCCAGGGATACGACATGGTATCGATTCGATCCTATATCCGTGCCGAGATCAAACGTTGGGCCCCCACGTCAACTGGAGTTGAAGCCTTCCGTAGATACGCCATCGCAAGCAGCCTGGGGCTCAATCCAGAAACGGAGAGCGCAGCTCGTCTCACCTTGGGTTACCCGATGACATTCGAATATCTTGGATATGTTTTGCGGTCGTTCAAAGGACGGGCCCTGTGCGACCTTATTCGCTATCGCAAACGTTGCAGAGACAACCTCATATTGTGTTTAAACTCATTCCTCGATTCTAATTCTAGGCGCAAGATTTGGGCAAGCTGTCGAGAAGGGTCCTCGTACACCTGGCTGGTCAACTTCTTTACGAGCAAAAGTGGAGAGATGAGAGGCTCAGAGGGTTTTACGCGTGCAATTTTCTCGCCCTCGGCTATTCGCGAGGAGTTCATAGTAGCTCTCAAGAATCACACGCGATCAGGGTGCTATTCCTGCGCTCGTGTGCATTTAGATGGGCAGACATTCTGCAGGGAGCTGGAGAAGGAGTTTTCGCGGGAACTAGATGAGGTGAATACCCTATTCCAGTTGGCGCAGACACTGGACAAGGTGAACACTTCATTCCTTTTTTGGATCGTTAAGCCAACTGATCTCAACCGCTCGTATGAAGGTATCGGTATCGCGTAATGAGGTTCCAAAAAAAAGTAAAGAAAAAGAAAATAATGAGGACTTACGGCGGCTGCGCCGGAATTGATAATGTCCGCCAGAAGGGGTGGGGCAATATGGCAACAATTTGGTAACGCAGCGTGTAATACTGACGGAAGTGACTTAACCACCTCAAGGGTGTAGGTGGATACGTTGAAGTTGGACCTATGTGACTAGCCCACCACTATCCGTGTATTATGAATACTTTTCTGTTCAATTCACCTTTTATGTTCACGGAAAATTCGGAGCATCTGAATGAATTTGTATGAAGTAGTCACGTATGCTCGAATACATGGCTTGGTACATGGTTGTTAGACGGACTCCGACTGCAGCTGGTCACAGAAGAACACCGGACACGCGAGGACGCACGCTTGACTCTTATCTTTCTATAAAACCTGCTGCACGATACGTACACTATCATGATCGTGATATACTTCCTATCTTTGCGCACTGGCATGGCTCACTGGCATCTGACCGGTCCCTAGGGTCCCTAGTACTGCTGGCAGCTCAGCCGCAGCAGGCGTGTCATTCTGACTGCGCCGATGACGTGCACATCGACCATTCGACAACTCCTTTTTCCAATCCGAGTTCCATTGGTGATTGATGCGAGGTAATTGCATGGGTTCCAAGATGGGTTCTCTCAAAGATTCTCCAAGGGCCCGGGATTCTCCGCCGCACGCCGGTCTGACATGATAACCATTACCTCATCCTAATAGTATGTGGCGCTGTTCTTGCTCTTTGCAAAGCTACAAGTTGATTGATACTGCACAATTCTGACACCATGTCGATAGTGCGTCCTGGAACCCCCGCAGCGAACGAGGTCGTCTCGGATGAGACACTACACTTCGATTTCCCTGGCTCAGACGTTGTTCTTCGCTCGTGCGACGCCCATAATTTTCGGGTGCTTAAGCTTTACATCGCTAACGTTTCTCCAGTATTTCGGGAGTTGTTTACAAACGCTCCAACTTCGGACACCACCCATGGCGAAGAATCGCTTCCGGTAGTCGAACTACCAGAGGGCGGGGCTATCATTTTCAACCTCCTCACCTTTATTTTTCCCATCGCTCCCATCCTTCCTTCAACGACAGAAAAGATCATGGAGCTCCTATCCGTGGCTCAGAAGTATCAAATGGACTTAGTGTTGGCTCATATCCGAGGTGCCATCTCTCGGCGGGATCCGCCGTTCATTCGCCCGGAGACAGCATTCCATGACTATTTCCTTGCACAAAAGCATGAACTTCATCAAGAAGCGCTTCAGGCTGCACGTGTTACGTTGCGCCTCTCGTTAACTATCGAAGGCCTGGAAGACAGACTCGAATTCATGCCAGGTGCCTACCTTCACGAACTGTGGAAGTACCAAGAGCGAGCTCGAACCAATCTCAAATCAAGCCTTCTTAAGTTTAGAAACACTGGTTTACCAGACGGCGTGAAAGGTCTGCGCTGTGCGGATTCTCGCACTTCTTCCCACCTTCTTCCGCGATGGCTCGATGACTACATCGAGTCCTTAGCGGAAGCTCTTCATCTCTTCGATCTCATCGAATTCGAAAATATACGGGCCCGCCACATCAAGGATGAGTCTCGTCGTTCTACATGTCCATGTGTGGCAATATCCAGCCAGGCCATACGCGCTTTCTGGGAGGCCCTAACAGCTGTTATTCATGGGACCATAGAAAAGGTACGTAGAGCTTGTGTGACTAGGCTTCATCGTGATGACGAATACGAACACCCACAGGCCGATTCAACTCTCGCTCTCGTGAGGGAAGAGCCAACCTCCGAAAGCTTGGATCCTCCATTCGTGCCATTGTGTTTGAACTTACCCGATGCGAGCCTTATAATTCGATCATCTGACCAAGTCGACTTCCGTGTCCACAAGTCATTACTTGCCGTGTCGTCGCCATTTTTCGAAGATCTACTCTCTCTCCCCCAGCCACCCGATGACGAACTCATAGGCCTTCCTGTCATCCAATTGTCTGAGGACGCTGACCTGCTGAACAGCCTCATCTCATTGCTCTACCCCATTGCCACCGTCATACCCAGCTCCTATGAAAAGGTGTTCGCCCTACTCGTTGCTTGCCAGAAATACGACATGGAATCAGTTCAATCCAACATCCGTGCCGAGATCAAACGTGGAACGTTTCCTGCGCCGGCTGGGGCCGAATGCTTCCGTGCATACGCCATCGCGAGCAGCATGGAGCTCATTCCAGAAATGGAGAGTGCAGCTCGTCTCACCTTGGGTTACCCGATGACGTTCGAATCCCTTGGAGAACAAGTGCGGTCACTCAAAGGACGGGAACTATGCAACCTGGTTCGCTATCGCAGACGTTGCAGAGACAACCTCGTTTCATGTTTAGACTCATTCTTCAATGTTCGTTCCAGGTGCCAGATTTGGGCGGGCTGCCGGGAATTGTCCTCGTGGTGCACCTCACAGACTACTTCTACCGGCTGGCTACCCAGCTTCTTTACGAACAAGACCGCCGAGTTGAAAAAGGGTTTCACGCATGCAGTTTTTTCACCTTCAACTATTCTTGAGGGGTTCATGGTGGCTCTCAAGAATCACACGAACTCAGGCTGCAGTGCCTGCGCTCGTGTACATATGGAGGGGCAGACATTCTACAGGGAGCTGGAGGACGTGTTGGCGCAGGCACTGGATAAGGTGAATACCAAGCGCAACTGAACTGGACAGCTCGTAGGAATTAGGTATGCTCTGACAGGAGATCGTATTTGAGTTCTAACTCGTATTACTTCTAGGTATTGGTATCGTCTAAGGCCGCGTACTGCTGTAGTGGAGACTTGAACCGCGTCGTAGGAGCGCCGGGCGGGCGGCCAGCATGTCAGAGTTGAGTTTCTACATTTACATACGGCCAATAGTTAGTACACGAGTAGCGATCACTGCTAGAAATGTGCTATGCTATTGTTGGATTGATTGATGTTACGCGGGAAGAAAAAAAGGTCTCTACTCTGCTTGGAAGTGGTACTGTACCATTGCGAAAGCTAGAGAAGGCGAACCGCGACATCATCAAGATTATTAGGTCTACGCCGCCTACCAATACCAGTGGAAATCACATGAAATGGCAATCGGTGTGCAGCGTACGGCGGCGAGATCCATAATTTCGAAACAGTACGTCACACATTGAGATCCAGAGAACCAATGGAGAACAGGTAGCCTCACAGTAAGTCCCCTGTGCAGTATGTACACCTTCGAGTAGAACACATGGTCTGTTTTTTGATGTGAACCTGGAGTGCAGCGATGTACTCTGCGTAAAGACCTAAATGTTACGCTCAGTAAGGCGTATTCGGGTTTCGGAGTTCGGAGTTCGTTCGGGGTTCGAAGTTCAAAGGGCGAATGCCGACAACAGACGGCGGAGCGGTGATTCACAAGACGAGAAGAGGAGTCGTTCGGGGTTCGGGGTTTCGACGAAGCCAAGTCGTATTCGAGAAAGCTACTGTAGTTGAGTACAATAGGTCGAGCTTAGAGCTCTGGAGGGTTACAAGCAGTCCTTAAGTACTATGGGGGTCGAGTCAAGAGAAGCTACGAGAAGGTTATCGAACGCAGCCGAATTGTACAGAAAGAGGAGTCAACATGTTGGGCTCGTAAGGAGAATGTAAGAGAAGGGGGAAGAATGTTCGAGAGTGTAACATCACCCCCTCCTTATGGTCCAGTACGGCGCTCAGCGCGGCGGCGGAGGCGGTCATCGCGGCGGACGCGGCGGCGGAATGTTTCGTCGATTTCATCTTCGTCAGGTACAGGGCGGAGGCGGCATGGGTGTGAGTAGCGGCGGTGATCTCGAGGGACGAGACACTCCAAGTGGCAGTTGCGATGAGGGTGGTAACAGTGTTCGCCTCGATGGCCAAACTTCTGGCAGTAGGGGCATTGGGTGAAGGTGAGGCAGTGGGCGGCGTCATGGTTTAGCTTCTTGGCACCAGCGACAAACGGTGGCGTAGGCAGGGATCGAATCTGGGAGTTCCCGAGCGTATTGCATCTCGACGCGGAGGTCGGCGTTGCTGACCCACAGGTCGTGGTCGTCTTCTCGCTGGATGACGGTCTGCACTTGTTGGTAGATGTTATTTTGCGACATCCGCCAGACCGAGTTCTTGATGCGGGCCATAGTGTCGGCTATTGTTTGTCGGAGGCGTGTCGCCTGGTCGTGCTGTTCTTCTAACTCTGCTACGAACGTCCTGTAGTGTTTGACTTCGGCAGTGAGTGGCCAGTCGTCAATAGTAGCTAGGGCACGGTCAACGTAGGGTCGTCCTGCGGTGTCGTAGTCGAAGATGCGGATCTGTGGTGGGGTGAGCAAAGGTAGATGTTTGTCGATGTCGTGCGCTCTGAGGGGGGCTTCGTAGATAGTTTGCCCGCTTCCCATCGTTCCTTCTATCATGGGGTGGCGTTGTCCCCGTTTATACTGAATGTATTTTGCTCGTACGAGGTTTCCGTTTCGACGGATCATGAAGGGGTAGGCGCGTTTGGTTTTCGGGTGGTTGAAACGCCAGCCTTCCCCTGGGTGATCCTGTGGTTCTGCGGGACGTTCTCTGACTTCAGTGACGATTGTCTGGTTTGCAAATGGGAGGAGTGTCGCTTTCGACGGCGGTGGTGTCGGTTTCTTCAAATGGGGGTGGTGGCGTTTCAGGTGTTGTATACTGGGTCGGAAATAAGATGTCGCGGAGTGTGGGTCCCGGGCTTGCTTCGTGATTCCCTGCACGAGTACGGATCCATAGCTCGGCGTATATTGCGGTTTCGACAGCGGCGGCGTAAAACTGGGGGTAGAATTGAGAAGACATTGGTGGTTTAAGCGGATGGGTGATGGTATCAGTTCTGTTCATCGACGACTCCTTTTATCCTTCGTCAATCGCGAGGCGTGGTATTGTTTGATCAGGTCGTCAGCGTGCATGTGCTTACTGTCAACCCATTCGTTTTCTGATGTGGGGAACCCTTTCCACTTGATGAGGTATTGTAGGTCATGCCCTCTGCCCTTTCGTCGTGTGTCGAGGATAGCTTCGATCTCTTGTTCCTCCTGTCCGTCCACGAGGTCTGGTGGTGGCGGTAGGAAGGGTGGTCCGTATTGATCCGTCTCCTTATATGGGCTAAGAAGGTCAATGTGGAAGACATCGTGTATCCTCATGTGTTCCGGCAGTTGTAATCGATAGGCAACCGATGATATCTTTTGCGTAATTTTTAAGGGGACCATATCTTTTGGGTGCGAGTTTCCGTGACGGCATTCTGAGGTTTAGGTTCTTTCCTTCTAACCATGCTTTATCTCCTTCGTTGAATTGGATTCTTGGGTTGCAACTTTTGTATCTGCGGAGGAGAGCTTGCGCCGCGTTCAGCCGTGCTTGTTGGAGTTGTATCAATCTCTCTGTGGCTGTTGGTGATCGATCCTCTCCCGTTGCCTCAACGTGTATACTGGGTTTCATTCCAAAGAGAAGCTCGTGTGGGGAGCGTTTCGTGATGTCGTGTGGCCACGAGTTGTGAGCGTATTCTGCGATTGGGAGGTATTGTACCCAGTCGTTTTGTCCCTGTTGACTGACCCAGTGACATAAGTATTGTTCGACCCAGGCGTTCATTCGTTCCGTTTGGACCATCCGTTTGAGGGTGGAATGCCGTACTTAGGTTCTGATTGATGCTGGTCTGTTTACAGAGTTCGGTGGCGAATGCACTCGTAAATCTGGGGTCCGATCAGAGATGATGCGTTTAGGGAGTCCAAACCAGGGGAGTAGGTGTCTGAGGTATAGGGTTGCTACTCCTTCTCCGTAATGGTCTTCGTACAGGGGATGAATTTTGTCGCCTTGCTGCAGCCTTGATCGACTATTGTGAGAATGGCATCATATTTCCCGCTTGGGGGCAGGTCCGTGATGAGGTCCATGCTGACATATTGGAAGGGGCCTTCTTGAACGGGCGTGTCTAGGTGTTGTAATGGTGCGCGCGGTTTCCGTTGACTTTTGTTCGTCTGGCACTGGGGGCAGCCTTTGACGTATTGTTCTACGAATTGCTTTAGGTTGTCTCCCTCGTATCGTGCACTGACTAAGGCCCATGTATTGGCGATTCCGGGGTGGCCGGCGATCGGTGTATCGTGTAATTCGGCGATGGCTTTTCGACGTGTGGTGATGTCATCGGGGAGTGTGATTCGTTTGACGAAGAGTTGGTCTGGGAGAAGGGTGATGTTGTCATTGATGTTTAAGTCATTCACCCCCTCCTTAAGGTCTGGGCGTCGTGAGAGGAGGTCGGCGACCGTGTTGAGGTGTCCCGGGACATGGTGTAGCGTGTAGTCGAACTCGGCGAGGGTTTCCATCCATCTGGCTTGGCGGCCTGATAGTTTATGAGGGGCGCGAAAATAGGCGAGATTGTTATGGTCGGTGAGGACCGTGATGGGGTGGCGAGCGCCAAGTAGGTGGTGGCGCCAGTGACGGAACGATTTGACGATGGCGAGGAGTTCGCGGTCGTAAACATCGTAGTTGACTTCAGCTGGGAGCAGCGAGGATGAGAAGAAAGCGACAGGGTGGAGGGCGTTATCTGATTGGGGTTGTGTGAGTGTGGCGCCGATGGCAAAAGCGGAGGCGTCGGTTTGGAGCGTGAACAGCTTTTCGTAGTCAATAGCGGCGAGGACGGGTCGTGAGGCAAATCGGTGTTTGAGGGTGCGGAAGGCGAGGTCGGCGGTTTGTGACCACGAGAAGGGGACATTTTTCTTCGTGAGATCATGTAGAGGTCGAGCGATCTTCGCGTAGTCAGCGATAAATGGTTTGTAGAAGTTCCCAAAGCCGAGGAAGGATCAGACTTCCGTGACCGAGGTTGGTGTTGGCCAATCTAGGATGCCTTGTAGTTTGACATTGTCCATCTTGACTCCCTCGCGTCCGATAATGACACCGAGGTATTCGACTGAGGTTTGGGCGAAGTGGCATTTCTCCGGTTTGAGGAAGAGGTCGTGATCCTGAAGACGCTGGAGGACGATAGCGACGTGGGCGAGATGTTCCTCGCGCGTGCCGTTGGTGGCGATCATGATGTCGTCCATATAGACCTTAAGCCATCCTTGAGCGATCTCTTCTCTGAAGATGTCGTCCATCATGGTCTGGAAGGTAGCTGGCGAGTTCGTGAGACCGAAGAACATTACGAGGGGTTCGAAGAGTCCTTTGCTGGTCTTGAAGGCAGCCTTCCATTGGTCGCCATCTTTAATGAGGATATTATTGTATCCCCATCGTATATCCAGGGTGGTATACCAATCGTGCCCAGGTGCTTCAGACACTAGTTCGGCGATCAAAGGTAGCGGATACTTATTCTTCCTTGTCCACGTGTTGAGGCGGCGGTAATCCTGGACGGGTCGCAGTTTACCATCCTTTTTCTTGACGAAGAAGAAGGGAGCCGCATAAGGGGAATTGGAGGGTCGTATGTATCCCTTGTTTAGATGGTCGGCGAGAAATTTATCCTGTGCCTCTCGTTCTGCTTGGGAGAGGGGGTAGACCTTGCAGTCTAGGGTTTCTGGTGCCTCTGGGAGTAAGTCGATGGCATGATCCCATCGTTTAGATTCGGGGAAGCATTGTGCCGCTGTGTCGCTGAAGACTGTTTCAAACTGGTGCAGTTCCGGGGGAACGAGGTCCGTCCAGAGTCGTTCCGTGTTATCGTGGGCGGCTTCCGCTAGTTGTTGCGCGTGCGTAGCTTTGCTAATTCGCATGACAATTTCGTCTCCTTCTTCGAGTTGCAGGTGCCGTATGAGCCAGTCTTTAGGGTTTGCGATTAGTATTGGGTTATTGGCGGGGTTTTCCCAGTCTAACGGCGCGCTATAGCTTGCCATCCATGGGTATCCGAGGATGATGGCATCGCTTCCAAGGTCGGCAAGGTAGAAACGGTGTATCGTCCCTTCGAGATTGGGTATTCCTCTGGTGTATTCGTGGGCCGTGCGGAGGTGAAGGTCGACGTATTCTGTAATTTGTCCTCCTTTGTTTACGGACCCATCTACGTTTCGAATAGTTCGCGGCTGTTGTAGCTTCCGTGGGTGTAGATTAAGGAAGACAGCAGTATCTCTGGTCATAAAATTGTGTGTTGCGCCGGTATCTACCAGTGCTGCGAATTTTGCGCCTTCGTCGCTTTGCAGGAAATGTATCTCTATTTTCAATGCGTTAATTCGAGGTACGAAAACACTACTTGGGACGATAGCTCGGATCCAGGACGACGGGCCCGAGCTCACTGAAAATCCGCGCCGCGTGCGACGAGTTCCTTGGCTAGGAAGTCTTGTTGTTCTGCGGTCATGCGTATTGATATGTCGGCGATCTTGCGAAGGAAGTCGTCGTCGATAACGGCTGGCGCTTTGGTTGGTATGGTCGGGACAGGCGTTGGTGCGCTAGCTTGAGCGACGGCGATTCGTGGTTTGCGATCCGGGCAGTTACGACTCAGGTGGCCTTGTTTCCCACAGGCAAAGCAACGGCCTTCAGAGCGATACTTCTGTTTCTCGTCTTCGGTGGTGGCCTTCCGAATTGCGTCGACGTCCATTGCGTTCGGATCGCGTTGAGCGGGTCGCTGGCTAGCGTTGTTCCATCTACGTGTGAACGGGCTTTGGCCGGGGCGACGTTGCTGCTGAAACGGGTTATGTTCTTTGAGAGCCTGCACCTTGAGCCAGTTGCGGTGGTTCGTCTGTGCACTGGCGACCCATTGACGGAAGTTCTCGGGGTTGTTCTGGAAGATACAGGTGTGAGCGAGGGTGCCCTGCAGGCCTTGCGCGAACATCCGGAGTGCGCTTGGTTCGTTGATGTCCATCCCGGCACGGGTGACTAAATCCTGGAATTCTCCGACGTATTCGTCGAGCCTTCCGTCTTTCATGCGCAGTTTCAAGAGGTCTTGGTGGGCTTTGTCGGCGTCGGCAAAGTTGGTGAATGCATCGCGGAATTCGCGTTCAGTGATTTGCCAGACGTCGTATCCAAATGGCACGAATTCGTCTCCTTCGCGGACCTTCTTGAGCCATTCGGATGCTCGTTCGGCCCATGTCTCGGCTTTATCGACGCAGAGGCTAAGGAAAAGCGTTGCTCGTTTCATTGGGTTCTTGATTGCGCTGGCCTCTTGATTCAGGTAGCAGTATCGATCGAAGGCGATGAGGAACTTTCTCGTTTTAGCGCGATCTCCTGTGAACGGTTCAGGGAGTTTGCCTTCCAGTCGTTCTCCGCGCATGGCTTTGAAAAGCTTGCGCATTTGTTGTTCGTCGCGTGTGTCGTCTCCGTCGCTATCGGGGTCATCGTCGTTGTTGTCCCGGATTTTCTTGGCGGTTGAGTGGGTGTCTTTTCTTCTTTTTCCTTCCCTTTGGCGTCGCGCGAGCTTTCGCCGAAGTTGGTTCCAAGTCCGGGAATTGTTTGGTCAGTGTCCATTGACTGCTGTCCTTCGGCAGGGGCGCGATGAGCCGGTGTAGTAGGGGCGGTTGCGAATCCGGTTGTAGTTGGTAAGGGGGCGTTACTGGTTGTGACGTCGTGTGCCGCGGTCTGCGCCTTCAGTTCTTCAATGTTCATGCGTTCAGAGGGTTCGTGTAGCAGGTTAAAGGAGGATCGGGCGACGCGATACGCGTACCATGCCCTTGCCACTGTCTCGTATCGGATTTCAAACCAAACCCCTTCGTACATGCGGACGGCTTGTTTCGTGCCTCGCCAAGGGACGTAGTAGCCCGTCCATGGGGCGTCGTTCTGTCCTTTCTGTAGGAATATTACGTTCAGCTTGAGGTGCTCAGCGATAGTGTCTTCTTGGTTCGGGATCAGTTGGAACGGGAAGAGGATGCGTCCTCCTCCGTCCTTCTCAGAGAATGTCGATTCGGTAACGGTCATCGTGCTCTATTCGGTGTGTCGTAGATCGGGGAAAGCTCGACCTGATGTTACGCTCAGTAAGGCGTATTCGGGTTTCGGAGTTCGGAGTTTGTTCGGGGTTCGAAGTTCAAAGGGCGAATGCCGACAACAGACGGCGGAGCGGTGATTCACAAGACGAGAAGAGGAGTCGTTCGGGGTTCGGGGTTCGACGAAGCCAAGTCGTATTCGAGAAAGCTACTGTAGTTGAGTACAATAGGTCGAGCTTAGAGCTCTGGAGGGTTACAAGCAGTCCTTAAGTACTATGGGGGTCGAGTCAAGAGAAGCTACGAGAAGGTTATCGAACGCAGCCGAATTGTACAGAAAGAGGAGTCAACATGTTGGGCTCGTAAGGAGAATGTAAGAGAAGGGGGAAGAATGTTCGAGAGTGTAACACCTAAATGTCTGAGCAAAGAGTGAATAAATCTGTCGCAGAGTTTTGATATGCCGCGACAGAAAGTTGCCTAGCCACATAGGAAGAGGATAGTGTGATATATATATATATAGCTGATTGAGGGAGGTAGAATCAGGCAGCGATTCGCAAGTGAATCGAAACTCGAGACCGTAACAAGAGGTGCGTGAGAGGCAAACATAATGAAAATGGGACGCGGGACAGAAAATGACGGGAACGCGCGACTAAGTATATACAACTTATACGAGAAACGAAGTTAACACTTCAAAGGCCTCCACGTAGACTCGTAATCAGCCGCAGAATGAGGGTTGTCGCAAGCGACGTAGAACAGTCGTGAGGTCCTGGCGGAGCCGGCACCCCAGAGCGGTCACCGGTTGCATCCAATTGGCTGCCTTGCCAATTCTGATTGTAACCTTGGTCCGCCGACCACAAACGAACACATGAGGACGGTGCGCTTATCTAGAACTCCTGCTGCGCAATATAGTGATGGTAAGGTTCGGTTCGGTTCGGTTCTTTGACCTTTTTTCCTGAACCCCAAACCGGACCATTGGTTTGGTTCAGGGGTCTAGGCTGAACCCTGAACCAAACCATTGGTTCAGGTTCATATTGGTTCGGTTCAGGTTCGGGAAGGGGTTGAACCTGAACCGAACCTGAACAAAGGCCATGCTTATGTAATCACACAAAATGTGCGGAGCCACCCTGTCGGTTACCACAAAAGACTTTGCCTTTGAGGTATAGCCGACAAAAACATTGGAATTCTAAAAGCTATATACAATTGCTACAGTTGAGAGTATGCATATGGACTAGTACTGTTGAGAGTATGTGGGCCAAGGGGCTACTACATAGCGTCATTGTCATCCTCCGAGTCATTCCCACTATCTAATATGGACATCTCACTATTCTGGGCTCCCTGTGTAGTTGCTGAGATGTGCCCACTCCGATATGCACTCTTGAGCAACTGAAGTGCCTCAAAGATAGCAGGCTGCAGCTTGTTTCTTAGTCTAGAGTCAGTGATGCCTCCACTGCTGAAGGCACGCTCAGACGGCGTGGACGAACCCTGGATCGCAAGGTAGTCTCATGCGATCCTCTTCAGTGTCGGGTACCTGGTGTTGCTCTGATTCCATTGCATAAGTACCCAGGTGCGTGCATGCTCAGAAAAGGATTGACTTACCCCCCACCAGCCAAGGACATCCGTCGTGCTCTCAACCCCAGTCTTGAGGTACTGCCGGAGTTCCTCACAAGGACCCTCACTGGCATGTTGCTGCTGTTGGAAAGCTTGAACAGCGTTGATGAGGTATGCACCACCATAGTTGAGTGCTCCCTTGGTTTCCTTAACAGAAGCGCCTTCGGTTGGGTGTCAGCACGGGGAATAAGTTAGGAGAAAAAATGAACTCGTACCTATGGCAGCGTCCTCGGTCATTGATGTGGCGTGCGTGCATGCGATGTAATACCTGTCAAACTAGAATGAAATGGTCAGCATCGAGACATGATTGGCACAGACAGCCGCCGCGCTGCATGGGCAGTGACTCGGCATCATGCGGCGTCGAGACAGCCACCGTGCTGCATGGGCAGTGACTTGGCATTGAGATGTGGCGTCGAGACGCAGCATCGAGACAGCCACCGCGCTGCACAGTCAGCGACTCGGCATCGAGACGCGGCATCGAGACAGCTGCTGCGCTGCATGGATAGTGACTCAGCGTTGAGATGTGGCGGTGTCAAGCGGCATCGAGACGGAGATGCGGTGTCGAGATGTGGTGTCAAGATGCGGCGTCGAGAGAACTACTTACCACTTCTTCGAGTTGCTTCATGCCAGCGGTATATTGCTCGTTGTCCCACTGACTCCGGAAATAGAGGTCCTTGAAATTGGGGTCAAGGACTGGTAAATACTAAGTCAGCGCACAAACTAAAACAACATGGAGTGGGATCATACATACTGAGACAAATGAAGTACGCGGGCGATGTGCCATCACTAGCATGGCCATACCATTTCCGAAGGCTGTTGATGCCTTTGGAAAGTGCTTCCCTCAGCTCTTGATGGTTGGGATGGTCGGCCATCGTTTCCCAGCGCTTGAGGAGAAATTCGAAACTGGGTACGATGCGCCAGACGGTGGGAACACGCTCGCTTGAGAACGTCTGTTGGACGTTTGACAGCTCCTAACCAACATGAGCGAGGGCTAGAACAAAATTAGTGAAGGAAAACTCACCCTCAGCGCGACCATGATATCCCCAAGGCGTTCCCAATCCCGCTGACTCAAGTGAAAGTCCGCGTAGCTGCGGTGGTTGGAGAGGTTCGGCACGTCGTCACTTTCATCTGCAAGGAGAAGAAATTGATTGATTGCCTGTTAAGAAGCGAAGTAAATACTTGACATTGATAAAAAGAAATGTCAAACGCACCGACTTGAGCTTGATAAAATGCTGGACGAATTTGAAGAGCGAACCCCACCAAGTAGGAACCCATTGGATGAGCTTGAGTGGGGCTGTGTCAACTTGAGCGCAGGTCACGCGGAAGAATGCCTTTGCCTGTGGTGATTTACGAATCTGGTATGTGCATTAGTACGGAACACGCATCAGTAAGGCCAGGATGACCTACCTGCTTGGCTAGGGCAATCGCTTTTCCAAGCGAATCACCTGAGTTTACATCTTCGTCTTCATCATCTGAAGCGGAGTCATCTTCGCCTTCTGCGTCGATGCAGGTGCCAACCTTCTTGGCGAAATGTGGCGCAATGGCCTGGATAAAGTGCTTTGCCGCCACGTGTAGAGAGTGCTCCATGCACCTAAGTTTACATTAGAACGGAAAGTCTTGGAAGCGTGACCACTTACAACATATCATGTTCTCTGGAGGTCCATCCGGTTTCTGTTGACAGGTTATTCTGGAGGACACGAAGTGTCTTGCGATTGACCGCCGCGCCATCGCTCGTAAACCATCCGACCTGTGAAGCGGAAAGGGGTTCAGTGAGGCGAACAGAAGCAAATCGATAAAGATCGCACCTTGCCATCTAGCTCGTACCTATCAAGTGAGCGGCTCAATATATTGCCCATATTATGACCGGTGTGTCTTCCTTCAATCTCCTGGAAAACGAGTTGTTCGGTCTTCAATTCCCACGCATCCGGGCGACTGGCAGGCGCATCTATGTAATGCGCTGTGAGGGAAATGTAGGGGTGACCCGGCTTTGAGGTCCACGCGTCAAATGTGAAGGAGATCTTGGAAGGGACCTTCTTCATGTTCTCGCGAACCCTCCCCTCAGCAATGTGCGCACGCCAAAGTATCTCGGTGCGAAGGGTTTGGCGATGAGGAATGTCCGTCTCCAAAAGCGACGGGCGACAGAACCTGAGGAGACAGTGAAAACTCTTGCGATCGATTAAACAGAATGCCTAGAGTGAAAATATATTAGAATGATTCATTACATGTGACATTTTTCACTCACTGTTGGAACGTGATAAGTACGTAAGGACCTTATCTATAGCAGTTACGACATTACGGTAGTATGTTTACCTATTATGGTAGTTGGGATACATACTACAACGGGCGCAATACGCCCTCCAAGTGAGAGAAGCCCTATGCCTATCTCAAAGTGGTAGTTTACATCAGGCGTGTGTAAAAACGCGATATTGTGGACGCCTGTACTCATCACTTTTACGCAAATGGTCAGGGTAGGACCATAGAGTATAAAAACCCTCCTATGGGGAGGGAGGCGAATAGACATTCACTCTCTTTCTCACTTGTGCGCCCTCTCCACTCTTGCAGTCTCTCAACCTACTCAAAGGTGAGAACACCATTCCTGTTAGCTGCGTGCATTGCTGCGCAACAGGTTATGGGCCCTGCTACAGGGTTTGCCGTCGCACTCTTTGACAGAGTTGCGCCTTGTGGTCATCGCCCACCACATTGTTACCTTTGCAAAGAGGTACTCGTGCGGTTGTAGGCTCTAGACTCAAGGAGGCTCCCTGGTTAATAGCAAGCTCAGTATTGTGCTCTTGAGGAGTACACAGACTTGGCCTATCGCCTAACTAAACAAGGCTCTATTACGGCTCCAATTAATCTTGGAGTGTCGAATAGCTCAACCTTGGGGTGACGTCGAGCAGGATAGTCTGACGCATGGCATTTGTGATCCAAATGTCAAAATGGGCGCTGCCCATTCTGTTGGAAACAGCCTAATATTGGGCTATTGTCACGCATTGTATTGCTATTAGCCGTGCTCTGGCGTTGGCAATTCCTTTTGATTCACTCAGTATTGTTATTATAATAACGCAATGCTGACGTTCTCAAAGCCAACAGATCTATCAAACTATGTCCTCTCAACTCACCCAACTTGTCCCCGTCTTCAATGGCTCTAATTGGGCCACTTGGTCTCAGCAGATGACCGTGTTTTTTATGTCCCAAGGGCTCTGGGGCTTTGTTGCTGGCACTATTGCTCGTCCCGCTGCTGCTGCTGAACAGCCAGCCTGGGATCGAAGCGATGAGATGGCTAGGGGTAATCTCACCCTCCGCCTTTTGCCCGCCATTCAGCAGGCTGTCGCTGGGAATACTTCCCAGGCGCTCTGGGACTCCGTAAAAGACTGGTACGGTGCGGTATCTATGCCCCGCATCTACAAAGACTTCAAGGAAGCGATCTCTATTCGCTTCAATTCTAATCAGCACCCTGCCCCTCAATTCGAGAAGATGGCTGCTGCCTTCTCTCGTCTTGGTTCCGTTACGATCGGAACTGGTGCTGCCGCCACCACACTTGCCATCAAGCCTCAGCTGCAGGCTCTTATCGCCATGTCCGCTTTGCCCCAGAAATGGGAGCACCTCATTCCTGTCATGTGCAATAATCTCCCCATTGCAGATCTTAAACTCGATACAGTTTCGGCTTGTGTTGAAAGCCAGTACGAGACTGAGACTAATCGAGGACAGCATAAGGCCGTTCATAACGCGCAGAAGCTTTCTGCCATTAAACGGAAGCGCACCGACCCTCGCTTTTCGAAGCAGGGTACGTCGCAGCAGCCTAGCACTCCTGGCCCGTCCAATCAGCAGCAGCCTTTTAGGCAGCGCGGAGGACGTGGATCTGGAAGAGGCAAAGGCAAAGGCAAAGGCAAGGCACCTGCCCGTGCTCCACAGCACTCGCATATTGCTTCTGTCGCCGCATTAGCCCCTCCTACTTCCCACAAAGTGACTCATATTGGGTCATCTGGTGTCTCTACGCGGATCGAAGTCGAATCCTCCTCACCTCAGAGGACCCCCGGCTTCTTCCCTTCCGTCAATAAGGCATTGACGCTCGCTGAACGGCTGGATGTACCCGCTACAGTCCAGACCGTAAAGACGCTTGAGCAGCGCTTTGCCGAGATTGACGCGCAGATGCGTCCCCATATCGAAAAATTCATGGACGAGGAGTATGATTCTGATGTCGATATCGATATGTCGCAGCAGCCTTCTGGCAGCGCACAACCGATCATGAATATCGCCGGGCTAGATGACACGGAAATATTCGGTGAGCGTTCGAACGCTCTCCAACTTGACTTATCGGGACTGACGATAAGCGATGGGGATTCTGATAAAGAAAACCGTGCCCCCATGCCTCCTTACGTCAATCCTGCTTCAATTGTTGAAGCAACAGTCAAGTTGGCTACTCGCGAAAAGGACACCCTTAGTGGATCACGTTCTAACAACAAAATTGAAGCAATTTGGCGCAGTAACCAGCAGTTCCTGTACGATAATGGTCGTCCAACAGACCCCCGTTTCGACCCTCTTATCCCGACACCGGCCTCTACTGGCCGTTCGCTGACTCCGGAGTCTTTTCTAACTGGACCGGATGACGAGATCTCCCTTGATTGGGGATCTGATGAAGAAGAGTACGTCTTCTCTTCACTTTGCGCACCACATGCTGATAACGTTACAGTATTAGCCCTGCCCCCAAAAAGTCTAAGGGATGGCAGTTGTAACGGTTACGTATATCTACGGGATTCACATGTAATAGTACCGAAGTCACTCGATATGTACAATATTAGCAGCGCTCTCCTTGATTTACTTGAGTGTGAGCACAATGAGTACTTCAGTCAATGCACAGAGTGTTTAAAGCGCACTCAAAATATGTGGCTCCTTGACTCAGGAGCATCAGCACACTTCACTAATAAACTTAGTGACTTCATCGATTACAAGCAAATTGCTAAGTCTGAACGAATTCCTGTAAAGACAGCAGCTCAAATGTTGTATGTTGAGGGAACCGGAACAGTCTTGCTAGAACATTACATCGCAGACAAACCCGTTACTACTCGGGTATATCCAGTTCTATACATACCTTCTATGAGCACGCGTCTTCTATCTATGGGAGTTTTTCTACAGCAAGGTTTGCGCGTTTTGGGGAATTCGCGGCATATTAACTTGCTACGTAAAAACAAAAAGATTGTCCAATGTAAACCCCTTCTTCACGGACAATCCCTATATTGGCTAGATGCCTCTATATCCACTCTAACTGAGTCGCATATTGCGAACCAGTCTGTGTTAATTAATGTAGACTATGACCTTATGCATCGTCGCCTCGGACACCCATCCAAAGAGGTTCTAAGACGAGCTAAGGAACACACTAAGGGCTTTCCTGAAGGGATTACAATTCCCACCTCTGATGTAATATTGTTACGTTTCGGCCCAGAAGTGGACACTGACGCTCGGGAATGACACCACATCAGCAGTATATCGTCATGGACTTATGGGATCAGTCAGCCGGGTAAGCTCCGGCGCATGTGATTGTGTACGATAACGGATCGGATCATGACTCGACGTGACTCATACTAGGATAGCTGTACTAGGGTTTGCTCTACTTACGCTATTGGCTAGTTTAGCTTGGAGCGGCGCTTGAAAGCCCGCGAGTATCTGTATAAGTAGTCGAGGTGGAAGATCAGGATTGCCATCTTGGTCTTCTTCAAATACCACCATCTTCGTTACCTCTTCTCTCCTAGGGCTCTCCTCCCTGCGAAGTGAGTCACCTCCGGCATATCCCCTTAGACCAGGGATCCCCGTGAGCTTATCCCGAGTTCCCCTTTGTGGGCAGTGGACGTATATCCTCTCGGATCAGTGTATCATCGCGTATTCCTCTACCACAACGAACGAGTCGCCAAACCTTACGGCTACATCTACATTGTCGATCACCCTTCCTGGAGGACGATCATACCCCTAGACGAACCACCCGTTGGCGTACCTCAGGAGGAGGACCTCCACGCATTCATAGCTTTGAACGGGGATCTAGCCCCTCACCCAGCTGAGTATCCAGACTCCATCACCAATCGCCTTTTCTACAGACCGCTTAGGATCACCGCATCAACTGAGGCCTAAGTCAGGCAAATGTCCGGGTAGACGTTACAAATATGTCCTGGATGCACACAAGGCAAAATGCCTGCTGCCTCACATCCTCCGTCCGATACAAGGGCTAAAGCCTCTTTCAATCGAATTCATTCTGATTTGAAAAGCTTCCCTATACCGTCATACCACAAATACAAGTATTTTATTGTCTTTTTTGACGATTATACTTCGTTTGCATGGATCACTCTTTTACGGGATAAAGCCTCTGCTATTACAGCACTAAAGCAGTGGCTTGCGTTAATAAAAAATCAATTTGACGCTACCATAAAAGAATGGATGTCTGATGCCGGCGGTGAATATAAATCGGACGCTTTCCTAAAGCAGCTTAAGGATGCCGGCATAACAGTGCTGCAGTCTGCGCCACATACGCCACAGCAAAATGGGCGCGCTGAGCGCTTTATGCGTACCATAATGGATAAAGCTCAGGCTATGCGCCTTGATGCTTGTTTACCACAGAGTTGGTGGGAATTTGCAGTACAGCATGCTGCACATTGTTACAATAGAACCCCCATAAGTCACCTCAAATGGCAGACTCCTTACAAACTATTACACAATGACGTCCCTGACATATCACATCTCAGAGTATTTGGTTGTGGCGCCTACGTACATATTCCAGAAGCTCGCCGGGTGAATAAACTTTCTCCCAAAAGCGAGCTAATGATTTACCTCGGAAGAGGAGCTGGAATGAAGGCTGACGTCTTCATGCGCACACCAAATACCTTGTTCTATTCGGACAAGGCTCTCTTTGATGAAGCGTTATTTCCTAGATGTCCTAAAGATAATTCTAGGAGTATGCCCCGTGGTGTAACTCAGTTAGATGACACAGCTCCAGATGAGCTGTCAAATGACGATACCACTCCCGGTGATGATGACGACCTACCACCTGAGCCTCCTAATACCAAAGGGAGAAGCGCTCCCCAGCCGGCCGCTGGACCTCCTCCTAGTAGTTCTACTGGAGGATCTGGATCGCAGCTACCTCCGCCTTTACCCCCTGTTCCAGTACCTGGTCCTAGTGAACCTAGGAGATCGGGGGCATATAAGGAAACCAGTTACTCGTCCTGAAAATGTCTATGGAGATAGGCCTCCTACTACGATTATTCGAGACATTGCATGGACTCGCACATGGCGACAATTGACTGCACTGCAGCCGGGTAGCTCCCAGCCGCGTTCGCGTCAAGATCAGACGGTCTCAGGTGTTAATCCTGACCCAACCGATTCTGATTCTTCCAGTGCGAAGAGTGATAATCCGCATGATTCAGATGAAGTTGATCAGCAACTTCTGATCCGCCTAGCTCAGGAAGGGGGAGTCAAATTTCTAGATCTTCTGCTCGCCAAAGCAGTTTCACCAGTGGATCTAGAGTCACCTGATACCTCTAATATACGTGAATGGACCTATAAGGACATTCTCAAAATGCCAAGTGAATCCCAGGGGGAGTGGCGTAATGCCTGTGAAGAAGAGCTTGACTCTCTTCGCAAACGCAGAGTCTATGATCTTGTCAACCCGCCAAAAGGCAGAAGGGTGATCAAGAATAGATGGGTATTTGACTTAAAGTCAGATGGCCGTAAGAAAGCCAGGCTAGTAGCCAAAGGCTTTTCTCAGGTTGAAGGCATAGATTATGACGAAATATACTCACCAGTGGTACGGTTTGAGACAGTCTGGATGATGCTCGCGCTCACAGCGCTGAAGGATTGGCACATCTCTGGACTTGACGTCAAAACTGCCTTCCTATATGGAGACCTCGATGAGGAACTCTACATGGAACAACCTGAAGGGTTTAAAGACCCTAGCCAACAAAACAAAGTCATGCGCTTGAGGAAAGCAATATACGGACTTAAACAAGCAGCACTCGCTTGGTGGAGAGCGCTGGATAAGTCCATGAGTACTCTAAGCTGCACAAGACTTCAATCAGACTCAGGTCTGTTTGTAAATGACGATAGAACTATTGTAGTCATCGTCTATGTCAATGATGTCCTCTTCCTTGGAAGAAATAAAAAGGACATAGCATCCCTGAAGAAACGCTTCATGGAGATTTGGGAATGCAGAGATTTGGGTGATACCAAAGAATTTCTACACATGCGCATATTACGTTCTAAGGGTAGAATCCTGATAGATCAGCAGGATTACCTTCAGAAAGTGCTGCAGTGTTTTAATCTGATTAACGCCAAATCAGTACCTACCCCACTACTGGAAGGGTACCATCCAATCCCTAATAAGGGAACTGCAACCCCAGAGATCCGCGCGTCATATCAACAAGTAATAGGATCTCTCCTATACATAATGATTGGAACGCGACTGGATATTGCCTATGCTGTTACCAAAATGGCACAGTTTGCTGCCAACCCATCTGAGGACCATATGAAGCGCGCACTTTATATCTGCCGCTACTTACTTGGTACCTCTAATTATGCGCTTGTCTTTGACGGCAAAAGCGATGGTGGTATAATAGCATATGCAGATTCTGATTGGGCTTCTGACCCAACAACCAGAAAGTCTACTATGGGCTACTTAGTAAAAATGGCAAATGGAGTGTTCTGCTGGAATTCGAGAGCGCAGAAATCTATTGCGCTCTCATCTACTGAAGCAGAATACATGTCGCTGTGTGATACAAGCAGACAATTGGTCTGGATTCGCTCGCTGTTTAGTGAGCTTGGAATAAACCTTGGACCTATTCCATTATGCGGAGATCAATCAAGGCTCCATATTCTTATCTTCTAATCCTGTTCAGGAGAAACGGATCAAACACATTGATCTACGTCACCATTACATTCGTGATGTGATCCGTGAAAAGAAGATAGAACTATTCTTCATTGAAGGAGCCGAGAACCCTGCAGATCTTTTACTAAGAATCTGGGTCGCATTAAGTTCCTTAAATTCAGGGAACAGCTAGGGCTAGAGTTTGGTGTGCTACCGCGCCACACACCATATCTGATGATGGTGACTCGTGAGGGGAAAGCGTGAAGGAACTTTTGTCCCTCCACTGCCACCCGCACCTTCTGAAGCTGAACATATGTTTCTCTATGTTCAACAGCGTCCACTGCTTCTTCTTCAGAGGAGTGCATCATGAGCAACTGTCTCCTTAAAACGGGACAGAGTCACCTTATTCTCTCAAGTTATGGTGTAATGTCGCTTTAACCAGCTGACAACTGGCTCCAAGCCTTTCATGAGCTACCAGAGGGGAGCTCACATGTCCTGTCCCTAATGGGGATGACATATGACACGCCCAGTTGGAAAATGTCGTTTATTTTTACGATCACCCGGATCGTTTGACAAGGCTGAGCTAGAATCTGTATGACTCTACGATGTTTACAGTCCAAGGGACTCTTCCTTGCGCACGGGCAAGGGTCTGGGATTCCAGGCCGGGCACTGACTAAGCGCGGGAGCGTCGAGCTTCAAGGAGAGGAAAGGGAGAAGTGGGCTATATTCGAGAACAAGACTGAAACAAGGTATCTACTACTATCCTGTACATCTTTTATACCTTTACAGCCGAGGCGCTACATAAGCAGATTGCAACAAATCACGACATCAGACAGAAACACAGAGAAACTGATGGAACATCAGATAAGCCGATGCTCGGATATAAATCACTGGAAACACATCTGAAACACGGAAGATCATCAGATAGGCTGATGACTAGATATAAACCACATCTGATAACGAGTCTGGAACCGAGTCAGAGAAATCCAGAATGGAAGCTAGAATCCGAATCGTGGTGTGGCACGTGATCGTGACACACGCCCCTTCTTGACTTGTTCGTCCCGAACAATTTTAATCGCCCTGCCCTTCGCCTGCGTGGTCGTAGGTACGATCGTATCTGTACTCACGTAGCTCCGGGTCAGTGTCCGTACGTTCTTCCGTAATGTTGCCGAGCGGTGGGGGTGGTCGATGTCGAGAGTGCGGTGGTGGGTTATGAATGATTTTGTTGAAGCCACCTATGAATATCGTTGTTAGTGGCGTACAGGGTTCAACGTAGTCGTTGCATGTCGGGGTTTTGTCTATTGCGGTTGCGCGTGTTGACGGGGTCTATTATGACCTGGTGGCGTTCCTCGTGTCCTCTCGATGACTTCCCCCGGCGGATCGAGATGCGGTGGGTCTAGGCGGGGCCTGCAGTACTACCTCGTCCGGCTCTCGTGGTCGTTCGAACGCAATTGACGAGAAAGAGGGGCTGGGAGGTACGCAGCGGACCGCGTGTGAGTTGCGGTGGGGGTATCGGTGGGCGGGGATTCGCATAGAGCCGGGGTCGGTAAGGTCATGTTACGCTGGGTAAGGGGTGTCGTTGGTGCGAGGATATGTCGACTGGTTCTGCGAAGTCCAAAACCGAGAGCGAAGCTGAGGGTTTTTTACCCCCCTTCCAGACGTGTTGTCCGCCCTCGACAACAATAGGCAGGGAAGGAGGCGAGATCCGCGGGCTACATGGGCGGCGTGGACTATGAGGGGGGCGAGGAGGAGATGCGGTCAGCGAAAGAGAGGCGAGAGTAGTGAGGAAGGGAGGGGAGACGGGCGAGGGGGTCGCATCTTCCGGGGCGACATCGAGCTGTATTGCATTAATCTGAGGTGGCGTGTCCGGGGAAGGCACAAATGTGAGACCGATCTCGTTGATCTGCGGAGAAGCGATAGACCCTCCCATCATGAGGAGGTTGTTAATTACGGCGTTTACGCTCATACGCGCTGAGGTTGAGGAGGTGATTCATCACCGTAGGTGTGTCGACGGGCTGGACGGTAGTTGGCGGAGGTACGACCGAGATTGGCGTTGGTTTGCATAGAGGGGACACGAGCAGTGGCTGGGTAAGTCTTTTTTGGACACGCGGATGCAAGATGTCCTGGTAGGCGGCAGTAGAAGCATCGCCCTCGCGTTGACACTGTGCATGATCGGCTTCAGATAGACGTGGGGTGAACCTCAGCGTGGTGGCGATGGCGTCGACTTCCATTGGAACGACGCCATCCGAAGCGGGTAGTGTAGGTGTTGGGACGGGCGCGGTGTGAGAGTAGAACGTCGATTGGAATTTTTGAGGATTCAACTTGCGCAGTGGCAGGCAACTGGCTATCGTGCGGGCCCTTTGGGTTTCCGCACGCGCGGCATCCTGCCATTCCTTCATTGTCTCCGGCATGTCAGTGCGCAAGAGGCAGGCGCGGAGAATACTATGAGTGAGTCCTTTGCGGAAGAACTCGATAGTCCCGCTGGCATCGCAGTGCCATCCGGCAACGAGGGCAAGTCTTTCGAATGTCGCGATATAGCCATCCACGTCCTCCTCGACCATTCGAAGAGAGATGAGCTGTTGGTACGCATGCTGCTTTACTGAGGGTATCCGTCCAGGCTGCTTTGAAAGCCGTTTTCAAGTCAGTCCAGAGGACTTCGTCCGTTTTCGGGATAGGGTTCGCGGTACGCTGTACTGCGTCGTCCAGCGTGCGCTCCATGAGATCAACCCAATCGTTTATGATCGGGCCGCGGATATATAACTACAGGCGAGGCCAACTCACGAATACGGGTTTATCAGGCTGTCGTGGGTGCGATTGTTGCGGCGGAACTGTCTGAATTCTCAGATAAATTGTTCACGATTTCTGCGTGGTTGCCCGGTGAAGGTCGTGGGTACTGCGCCGCGAAAGGCGCTGGTGAGGGGGTGCTGCCATTGTTGGGCTGGGACTACAAGTGGGACGGGTACGACGGCGGCGTATGAAGGGAAGATCTGAGAAGGCAGGGTGTAGGGCAGGAGACGCGGGAGACTTGGTGTTGTCTTCGAGAAGAGCAGTGTCAACGTGGACGGGGGTTAGACGGCTAAATGCTGTTGTTAGTTCTTCGATGGGGTCTGGGTCTGCAGTGTCAACGTCGATGTTTTCTGATTGATTTTCTGCGTGGGGTTCGACAGCCTCCACGGGTTCCGGGATGACGGCAGGGGTTAACAGGGAGTGGTCTGGGTTCTCTTCATCTTCTGGATTCCACCAGCCCAAGTCCGTGAGAATTGTTGCGCGAGATGCGAAGGGACCACTTTGTCCTGAAATCGTCCTCATGTTTTTCCAAAAGATACCAGGAATGATTGATGAATTCGACGTAGAAGGCAGTACCGTTGATGTGGGCTCGATAGCCCTGTTGTGCGTCAAGACGGCGACCATCCCGGACTGCGTGACTCCAATAGACTGATCCTAGAACGTGAGCGGGAAGGTCGTCGGACCAACGGCGGATAACCTCGACCCAAGAGTCGTCAGCGGGGAATTCGAGAGCGAGACTAGCCACGGTGCTGAAACTGTGCTAGCGAGACAAAAGGTGCGTGCGAGGCGGCACGGGACGAACGGGACGCGAGAAGGTGGGGCTGGCACCCACGGAACGAGACAACAATGAGGGGCTGGTACCCTTGATGGCGGGACTAGAACGAGACGGCAAGAAGGTGGGGCTGGTACCCACGGAATGGGTTGCGACTGGACTCTCTCGCAGTGCTACGCAACTATGCGAGGCGACGATGACGGTGGACTCGATGGGACTGCCTCGCGGCGCTGCGCAAGGTGAACTGGATGGCGGGGCTGAACGACAAGATGCGGGATTATACACCCGCGACTAGAGAAAATGGTTTCAGTCTTATTTTACGATCACCCGGATCGTTCGACAAGGCTGAGCTAGAATCTGTACGACTCTACGACGTTTACAGTCCAAGGGACTCTTCCTTACGCACAGGGCAAGGGTCTGGGATTCCGGGCCGGGCGCTGACTAAGCACGGGAGCGTCGAGCTTCAAGGAGAGGAAAGGGAGAAGTGGGCTATATTCGAGAACAAGACTGAAACAAGGTATCTACTACTATCCTGTACATCTTTTATACCTTTACAGCCGAGGCGCTACATAAGCAGATTGCAAACAAATCACGACATCAGACAGAAACACAGAGAAACTGATGGAACATCAGATAAGCCGATGCTCGGATATAAATCACTGAAACACATCTGAAACACGGAAGATCATCAGATAGGCTGATGACTAGATATAAACCACATCTGATAACGAGTCTGGAACCAAGTCAGAGAAATCCAGAATGGAAGCTAGAATCCGAATCATGGCATGGCACGTGATCGTGACATTTATAATGGACATTCACAACTTGATGAGACGTGTTAGAGACTCGGATTGGACACGACACTACTAATCGACTCTTACACAACCCTCACTTGACGCCTAGGCTCGTGAGGACGCTATCAATTGCTTAGAAGCGCTTTCGAAGCTGCCACTAAGCAAGGGGGAGTGTTGGAACGTGATAAGTACGTAAGGACCTTATCTATAGCAGTTACGACATTACGGTAGTATGTTTACCTATTATGGTAGTTGGGATACGTACTACAACGGGCGCAATACGCCCTCCAAGTGAGAGAAGCCCTATGCCTATCTCAAAGTGGTAGTTTACATCAGGCGTGTGTAAAAACGCGATATTGTGGACGCCTGTACTCATCACTTTTACGCAAATGGTCAGGGTAGGACCATAGAGTATAAAAACCCTCCTATGGGGAGGGAGGCGAATAGACATTCACTCTCTTTCTCACTTGTGCGCCCTCTCCACTCTTGCAGTCTCTCAACCTACTCAAAGGTGAGAACACCATTCCTGTTAGCTGCGTGCATTGCTGTGCAAACACTCACCTCGTCTTCGCAAACGATGAGCTCGACAATATGATCGAGAAGCCCCACGTTTGTAAAAGCAGGGATCTTGGGGATGATGGAGATCTCTAGACGTGTTTGATTGAGGCTAAATTGAACTGAATCAGTATTGAGTGAGTGAACAAGAAGACTTTTACTCACCCATCTGTACTTGAGTCATTTGGCGTACGGAAAAGCGCATGGGGATGCGGCTGGATACCAAGCGCATTGCAGCGTTTGCGGTATAGTTGGGCATGGTTCCTAGAAAAGATCAAAACAGTGTGGTTTGATTAAGAGGCCCGGTAGAACTTTACCTAGTGATGTGCATTCGTAGCGTACTCCCACCTCCCCTGAAAAAACACGATGATCGCTTGACCGAGGTGTTGTCCCTTCATGGCGCAATTCCAGTCAGCGAAATAAAATCATCCGACGGAACGAAAGGACTTACTGGCAAACCATGCACATATTGCCTTTCAGAATCTCTCTTGTATCCGGGTCCAAATAGTTGTTCTCAGCACGGAAAATGACGCGAATGTCGGCCGTACGCATTTCCTGGGATCTGACACACACGACCTAGAAGCAAAGTGAGAATACATTTCAGAAATGAGGGTGAGGACGCACCTGATTGTCAGTGTCGGCCATGGCTCTGATGGATTCGTAGTTGTCATCCACAAGCTCGGTGGCGGGCTCGGTGGTAGCACCATCGTCATCCGCGAGCTCGGTGGCGGGCTCAGTGGTAGCACCGTCGTCATCGGGATCTGCAACATCGTCGACCAAGTCGATGACAACCTTGCATGTAACATGACGATTAAGGTTGGGGTCGCTTTGTGCCTTGTGTTTGGTTCCTGAAATGAGTACTGGTAGAGCCACTTGAAGCAGCCTCAGCCACTTCAACAGCATGCCGAGAGGGGCGGGGAACACGAGTACTAACCCGGCGTGCACCAGCAAGAATTGCAGCCGGTGCACGACTTGGAGGACGCGAAATGTCTGAAGGAAAAGGGATAGTTTCATCGGCATCATAAGACCACGGAATCTTGGATGCGGTCCTTCAAAGAGCCATCGGGTCGGACAGCGTCGCCAAGGTTGTGTGTGATCGAAGACATACTGTTGATAGCTGAGTGGGGTGCGAGTTTCAAGAGAGTAGGGACATACCTTGAATTTATACATTTTTTTCAGCCTGAATCCACCTGAGCCTGATACCAACTTCCCAATCCCGGAAGCAAACCAATTGCGAACTCAACTCTATGGATGAGGGTGTAAGATGAATGGCAACCCACGACAGGTGACAACAGCGATACGCACCTAATCCCGAAGAAGGTGGTGGAGAAGGGATTGGAGGGAGCGTCAAAGGAAATGGCGGTGAAACGCTTGCAAGAACGCTTGAAATGCAGGCACAAGAAGGCACGATCGAGGGGGACATCTTCCCGCACAAAATGGAGAATGCGATATTTGGCGATGGGGACCGATGAGCGCAACAAGGATCTAAAAAAAAAAACACTGCGAGCATGCAGCAAACAAAACGCCTGCAGCGCGCAACGCCGCGCAAGCCGCACAACACAGCCAACACTCCCACGCTTGTGCGAATCTGACATCTCACACTCGCACTTTTGGAATGTGCTGCTGTCAATTTATGAATAGAACAGTTTTTAATTTTTGTTTGAGTGCCTAAATCTTTTGTATATTTTCAATGGTTCATTGGTTCAGAACCGGTTCAGAACTGGTTCTCTAGTTTCAGGAATTTGCTGAACCCTGGACCAAACCATCGGTCCGGTTCAGGTCAACAGCTGAACCTGAACCCGAAATTGGGGTTCGGAGCGGTCCGGTTCGGGTTCGGACCGAGGTTCAGAACTGAACCTTACCATCACTAGCGCAATACGTACCTTCTATCTTTGCGCCTTGCGCCTTGCCTTGCTTCATGCCTCGCTTTGCACTCACCTGACCGCTGGGCAATTAAGTGATGCCGTCATGAGGTTGTAACTGGGAGTGCACGACACATCGAACACCCCTTCCCAATCCAAGTTCCATCGATACAGTGCGTGCGAGATTGTGTGCACCTGCTGCGCACGAGGGCTCGAACCCAGCTCGCGTGAGCATCATGACGACTATTACCTCATCCTAGTGGCCCGGGCTTCAGTCGCTCGTAGTGTAACATCACACTGTACTGCAGTGGCTCTTTTAAAAGTTACGGTGAAATGACATACCGCACAAGTCTAACACCATGCCTATAGTGCGCCCTGGAAGCCCTGAACCGAACGAGGTCATCTCGGACGACTTCGATTTCCCTGGATCAGACATTGTCCTTCAAGTTCCCTGCCCTCGCTCGCGCAACACCCATGATTTCCGGGTGCCTAAGCTTTACATTGACATCTGTTCCCCGGTACTTCGAGAACTCATACGAAGCGTTTCAACCACTTCCGACGGACCCGCTTCCGGTGGTCGAGCTACCAGAAAGCAAGGCAACCATCCACAACCTCCTCACTTTCATTTTTTCCCGTCCGCCCCACCCTCCCTTCAACCACCGAAAAAATCATCGAACTCTTAGCTGCGGCTCAAAGTATCAGATGGAGTCAGTTTTGACCCGCATTCGGGGCGCCATCTCTCGACAGGATCGGCCGTTCGTCCGCCCAGAGGACAGCACTCCACGTGTATTTCCTCGCACAAAAGTATGGGCTTCACCAAGAGGCGCTTCAAGCTGCGCGAGTTACATTGCGCCTCTCGATGACCATTGAGGGATTGGGAGACAAACTCGATTTCCCTGGCATGACAGGCGCTTATCTTCATGAGCTTTGGAAGTATCACCGGCGAGTTCGAGCCGATCTCAGATCAAGTGTTCTTGAGTTTAAAAACTCTGGTCTACCCGATGTCGTGAAAGGTCTGCGTTGTAACATTCCTTACTCTTACGGCGACTCTTTTCCGCGATGCTTGATGATTACATCGGATCCATAGCGGAAGCTCCTCATGCCTTCGACCTCATCGAATTCGAGGGTGCATGGGCACACCATATCCAGGACAACAGCTATACTTCTTCAAAATGTTCATGTGTGGGCATATCCAGCCAGGTCATACGCACTTTCTGGGAGGCTCTAACGGCGGTTGTCCATAAGGCAATAGAAAACGTACGTAGAACTAGTGTGGCTAGGCCTCATCACGAGAACTAATACGAACACCCACAGGCAGATTCGACTCTGGCTCTCGTAAAGAAAGAACCAACCTCCGGAAACTCGGATCCTCCATTGTGTTTAGATATGCCCGATGCAAGTCTTATAGTTCGGTCGTCTGACCAAGTCAACTTCCGTGTTCACAAGTCGGTGCTCACCATGTCGTCATCGTCTTTCAAACATCAGCTCTCTTCCCATCGGCCACCCTATGACAAACTTGTAGACGGCCTCCCTGTAATCCAATTGTCCGAGGACGCTGGCCTGCTCAATAGCCTCATATCGTTACTTTACCCAATCCCCCCCGTCATACCTGGCTCTTGGGAAAAAGTGTTCGCCTTACTCGCCGCCTGCAGGAAATACGGCATGAAATCGATCGAATTCTATATCCGTACCGAGATCGAATCTGGAACGTTTCCAGCGCCAGTTGCGACTGAAGCCTTCCGTGCATACGCCATCGCGAGCAGCATGGGACTCATCCCAGAAATGGAGAGTGCAGCTCGACTCACCCAGGGCCACCCGATGACGTTCGAATCCCTTGGAGAGGGACTGCGTTCATTCAAAGGACCGGCGCTGTGCGACCTACTTCGCTATCGCCGTGCACCCGACGGAGCCGCTACTGCCAGTGTAGCAAGTAGTGAAAGTGAAATTCGTCGGCCCAAGGGAAAGCGTAAAAAGGGGAAGAAGTGACCGAGGCGGATGGAAATCGTTGACACAGAAATCGTTGACGCAGACGTGTAAGCTTAGTAATCAATAGAAGCGGGTAAACAAGTGCATACTGCCAAGCATAGTCACGGTATCTCTTTCCCTTTCCGAGTCAACTTGAAGTTGCAAACATTGCAAAGATGACCTCGCGTCATGTTTAGACTCATAGCCGACATTCATTCAAGGCACTGGATGTGGGCAAGCTGTTGGGAGGGGTCTAAATATTCTCCAGTGTCTAGTAGTAGCCCTCAATAACCACACTTTCAGAAATTCCCGCTTCCGTGTGCGTCCGGAGTCCGTGGCGAGGATGACATTCAGTAGAGCTGGAAGACAAGTTGGCGCAGGTATTGGGCGAATACCCACTTCTCCGTGGATGATCTGTACGCAACTGATTTTTGACTGCTTGGCGTGTGACTTTGGTATTCTGTAATGGCAGATCGTGCTGAGTTCTGCCTCAGTATCGTTTAATAAGGACCAATGTGGTGTAAAGCCTCGATGTCTAACCGTGGCGAAACGTTGGCAATGACATCTCGAGGTTACACTCCTGTCACTCCACGTGATACCGCCCCGGTCGAGACTTGACACAACCAACTGTTACCAACCACAAGCCCGGTGTTTCCCCCCCTCACATCGCCCGCCTTCCACCGTCCGACCTAGTCGGCGTCCCTCTCCCTTCAGGGGGGCTCAGAGGATCTGTCGGCCCTCCTCCGCCGACGCTACTGCCTTGGACCAAGGTGCGTCCGTCTGTCCGAAGTTTTTTTTTTTCTTTCCCGGACCTACACACCTGCCCGAGATCGGTTCGAATGATGCGGATTGTGTCATCGGCCCGAATGAGGTGTAGACTGCCGGACAGTAATAAAAAGTTCAGAGCGTATCACAGTAGCTATCGCAATACTAGTGCTGCCGGCATCTGATTACGGCGGCCACGGTTGATTGGCCTTGGAGGTCTGACTGACCTGCCAGTGCATACGATAATAGAGTAGTAGATGGACTCGGACCGAACACTTGGAAAGCAAGCGAAGAAAAACTCAAAGTGTCCAAGTACTAGAGGCGGAATAGCATAGCGTAGTCGAAGGTGGGGTGGATTATTGATATGATCGTGGCTAACGATCCGGTATCTAGCTAATACACATTGTATCCGGATGCCAGTGGTCTCGACCGCAGCTCGCCACTGAGAAAAACTTGACGCACTTGATTCTTATCTTATTTGCTGCGCAATGCAAATCTACTTCGAGACTTTCAAGTTGCGCCGTGGCTCACCTGACTGGTAGCAGTTTTTTTTGTCAATCAATGATGCCGTCATGAACTTGTGCCAGCCCAGTGTGAGGGTGCACACGTGCACACAACATTCAGTTGACCACTCACCAACGACTCGGACGTGCAGGTAACGTTACATCATTCATTCAACAACGCCCTTTCTCAATCAAAGTTCCATCGATATGAGGTAATCTGCATGGTTTCTCTGTGAGACCTTATACCCCTGCTGCGCACGAGCGCCTCGGACATGGCTTGCAACACGCTTAAAAGCTACAGGTGGATTGGCACCGCACAGTTCCAAGTCTAACAACACCATGATGCCCACAGTGCGTCCTGGGACCCCTGAGCCAAACGGGGTCGTCTCCGTGCCGAACGAGGTCGTCTTAGATGAGACATTACACTTCAATTACCCAGGCTCGGACATCATTCTTCGCTCGTGCGACTCCCATGACTTCCGGCTGCCTAAGCTTTACATCGTCACTTGTTCCCCGGTCATTCGAAAACTCATCCGAAGCGATTCAATCACTCCCGATGTCCCCAGTGGCAAACTTGAAGAACAAGAACGACTTCCGGTGGTAAAACTACAGGAAAGCAAGGCGACCCTCTACAGCCTCTTCACCTTCATTTTCCCTGTCCCTCCCGTCCTTCCTTCGACTACCGAGAGAATTATGGAGCTCCTAGCTGTGGCTCAGAAGTATCAAATGGACTCAGTGTTGACTCATATCCGAGGTGCCATCTCCCGACAGGATCCACCATTCATTCGACCAGAGACAGCGTTCCGCATTTATTTCCTTGCACAGGAGCACGAACTCCATCAAGAGGCGCTTCAGGCCGCGCGAGTTACACTACGCCTCCCGATGGTCATCGAAAATCTGGGAGACAAGCTCGGATTCCCTGGCACGACGGGAACCTATCTTCTTGAGCTTTGGAAGTATCACCAGCGAGTTCGAACTGACCTCAAATCAGGTGTTCTTGAGTTTAAAAACTCTGGTTTACCCGATGTCGTGAAAAATCTGCGTTGTATGAAAAATCAATACTACAATTACTGCCTCCACAACTCTTTTCCGAAATGGATCGACGATTACATCGGGTCCATAGCGGAAGCTCCTCATCTCTTCGACCTCATCGAATTCGAAAGTGCATGGGCACGTCACGTCCAAGATAACAACTATACCTCTTCAAAATGTTCATGTGTCGGCATATCCAGCCAGATCATACGCCCTTTCTGGGAGGCTCTAACGACGGCCGTTCATAGGGTGATAGAACAGGTACGCGGAGCTGGTGTGGCCAGGCCGCGGCCTTATCGCGATAACTAATACGGATACCCACAGGCGGATTCGACTCTGGCTCTCGTAAAGGAAGAACCAACCTCCGCAAACTCGGATCCTCCATCCGTCCCATTGTGTTTAGACATGCCCGACGCAAGTATTATTATTCGGTCGTCTGACCACGCCACCTTCCGTGTTCACAAGTCAGTACTCGCCATGTCGTCACCATTTTTCAAGGATTTGCTCTCTCTCCCCCAGCCACCCGACGACGAACTCATAGACGGCCTTCCTTTAATCCAATTGTCCGAGGACGCTGGCCTGCTGAACAGCCTCATCTCGTTGCTTTACCCCATCCCCCACGTCGTACCTAGCTCTTATGAAAAGGTGTTCGCCCTACTCGCCGCCTGTCAGAAATACGACATGGAATCAGTTCAATCCCATATCCGTGCCGAGATCAAACGTGGAAAGTTTCCCGCGCCAGTTAAGGCTGAAGGCTTCAGTGCTTGTGCAATCGCGGGCAGCTTGGGGCTCGATCCAGAATTGGAGGACGCATCTCGTCTCACCGTGGGTTGCCCGATGACATTCGAATCCCTTGGAGAACAATTGCGATCATTCAAAGGGCGGTCACTGTGCGACCTGGTTCGCTATCGCAAAGGAGGCAATAAAGTGTGACGCAGCCTGGTAGCTAACGACAACAATTGCCGACTATGTACAAGTCAGTCGAGTCTTCTGTGTCGTCCCGTTGTGGCTACTCACCTCCGTCCGGTCAGGTTCGACTAAGGCGCATGCAAGCTACGCTACCGTTTTTACGTATCTTTTTCTCTACTATACACTGGCGGTTCTGCGCCCCTTGGCCGACTTCGTATTTGGTCATACTCTTTCCCAACCTGTAACATCATAGTTCCAGTCCGTGCGTCCATATTACTCACTTCTACCTATTACCATCCTCCGAAATTGCAAACATAGCAGAGACAACCTCGTGTCATGTTTAGACCCATTCTCCGACCTTCATTCCAGGAACTAAATGTAGGCAAGCTTGGAGGTCAAACAGAGTTCTCCCACCAGCTGCTCAACTTCTTTACCAGCAAGCGTCGCGACGTTGAGCTGAATTTACGCATTCGATTGCTTGCCTTTAACTATTCTGGAGTACGTACTAGTAGTGACTCTCAAGAACCACACTGCAATTCCCGCTTCCGTGTGCATTCGGAGTCCATGGCAAGGGCGACATTCTGTAGAGCTGGAGGACAAGTGGGCGCAGGCATTGGACAAAGTGTATCCCCATCCCTTTGTGGATGATCTGTAACTGATTTTTGGCTGCTCAGCATGTGATTTCGGTATTATTTGATGGCAGATCGTACTGAATTCCAACTCGTCCTCAGTATCGTTTAATAAGGACCAAGGTGCTAGAGGGCGTAAGCTGCGCCGGTGTAAAAGCCTCG
This sequence comes from Lactarius hatsudake, assembly GCA_024734325.1. NCBI lineage: Eukaryota > Fungi > Basidiomycota > Agaricomycetes > Russulales > Russulaceae > Lactarius > Lactarius hatsudake. The sequence goes on along the minus strand of JANSJP010000184.1, from coordinate 49,069 downwards.
ATATCCAACTGTGGTGGAACGTTTATGGCAACGGCACCAAGAAGTTACACTTCTGTCACTTCACGCGATTTTGCCCTGGTCGAGTCTCGAAGCTTGAAGCTTGAATCACGTCGCAGTGAAGCGAGACGTGGGCCGGTATGACGATCTTTGAGAGCCACTCCTTGGCTGATTGGAGACTAAAGGCAGATCTGATGGTGGGAAGGGTATTACGAGTGTAGCGCGGACTTTTGGCGAGGCATAATTGAATATTCGCTGTTGCGACGGATTGTAGTTACGGTACGCACCCTCGCTCTCAGTCCTCCTTGGTTGTCACCGTCGCAGTTAATTCGTTTCCGCTGTGACTTACGGCCAATCCAGTGAACGGCTGCAGCACGCACAGAACATCGAGGTTTTCTGTACACGACTCGGCTACTTGGACATGCGTCGACCTTGGCGGGTCATATGTCCAGTAAGGAGAGCCCGAGATCGGTCCGAATGATGCAGATTGTGTCACCAACCCGGAGCCAGATTCGCCAGAACAGCGCTGAGGCGAGATGTACGTCAGTGTATTCGATCGATGATCGATCACAGTACCGTAAAAAAGGTCCAGCGCGGCGTATCACAGATTCACAGTCAGTTAGCTATCGGCGCAATGCCAGTGCTACAGCTGCAGCGGTTATCCTATTCCATAGCCGACATCTGATTCCGGCGACCACAGTTGATATGACATTGATCCCAGAGATCTCAGTGGCATCACGACCTGCCCAGGACGGTCATAATAGAGTACAGCAGTGTCTAGAATCTGGTAGATCACTTCGGACCGAATACTACAACCCAATTCGAAAAGTAAGCGAAGAAACATTCGGAGTACTAGTTTCTAGAACCGGAATAGCAAAGTGTAGTTGGATGTGCCAGTGAGGATTATTGATACATTAACCAACTTTTATCGCACCTAGTAGTATCCGATATATCTAGTAATATTACGAGTAGTACACGTTTTTTCTGTAGTTCGGACCGCAGCTCGCCACTGAGAAAAACTGGACGCGCAGTGGACGCGCTTGATTCTTATCTTATTTAAAACTCCTGCTGCGCAATACGAATATACCTCTAGATTTTGCGCCGTGGCTCACCTGACTGGTAGTAGTTTGCCATGTTGGTGTGCATGAACTTGTGCCGTGCACATTACATTCAGTTGACGTTGTTGATGAACGTTACCGTGACTGAACTGCAGGCAGGTCACATTAATAATCATTCAACATTGAATCAACAACGCCCTTTTTCAATCCAAGTTCTATTGATGCGGGGAAATCTGCATGGTTTCTCTGTGAGACCTTGTGTACCTGCTGCGCACGAGCGCCTCGAACCTGAACTCGACTTGTGACACGCTTAAAAGCTACAGGTGGGTTGACATCACACGGCACAATCCCGAGTCTAACACAATCATGATGCCCCGGGCCACAGTGCGTCCTGGAATCCCTGTGTTGAACGAGGTCGTCTCAGAGGAGACATTACACTTCAATTACCCCGGCTCGGATATCATTCTTCGCTCGTGCGACTCCCATGATTTCCAGGTGCCTAAGCTCTTCATCGAGACCTGGTCCCCGGTCCTTCGAAAGCTCATCCGAAGCGATTCAAACACTCCCGATGTCCCCGATGGCAAACTTGAAGAACATGAACGGCTTCCGGTGGTCAAACTACAGGAAAACAAGGCGACCCTCTACAGCCTCTTCACCTTCATTTTCCCCGTCGTTCCCATCCTTCCTTCAACCACCGAGAAAATTATGGAGCTCCTAGCCGTGGCTCAGAAGTATCAAATGGACTCAGTTTTGGCTCATATCCGAGGCGCCATCGCTCGACAGGATCCACCATTCATTCGACCAGAGACAGCGTTCCGCGTTTATTTCCTTGCACAGGAGCACGAACTCCATCAAGAGGCGCTTCAGGCTGCGCGAGTTACACTGCGCCTCCCGATGATCATCGAAGATCTAGGAGACAAGGTCGAATTCCCTGGCACTACGGGAACCTATCTTCTTGAGCTTTGGAAGTATCACCAGCGAGTTCGAACTGACCTCAAATCAGGTCTTCTTGGGTTCAAAAAGTCTGGTTTACCCGATGTCGTGAAAAATCTACGTTGTAGTAAAAATCAATACAACGGCGGTTTCGGCAGCCACCACAGCCCCAACTCTTATCCGCGGTGGATTGATGATTACATCGGATCCATAGCGGAAGCTCCTCATCTCTTCGACCTCATCGAATTCGAAAGTGCATGGGCACGCCACATCCAGGACAACAGCTACACCTCTTCGAAATGTTCATGTGTCGGCATATCCAGCCAGATCATACGCACTTTCTGGGGGACTCTAACGGCGGCCGTTCATAGGACGACAGAAAAGGTACGCAGAACTGGTGAGGCTATACCTCACAGCGACAACTAATACGAACACACCACAGGCAGATTCGACTCTGGCCCTCGTGAAGGAAGAACCAACCTCCGCAAACTCGGATTCTCCATCCGTCCCCTTGTGTTTGGACATGCCTGATGCAAGTATTATCGTTCGGTCGTCTGACCAAGCCAGCTTCCGTGTCCACAAGTCGGTGCTCGCCATTTCGTCACCATTTTTCAAGGATCTGCTCTCTCTCCCTCAGCCACCCGATGACGAACTCGTGGACGGCCTTCCTGTAATCCAAGTGTCCGAGGACACTGGCCTTCTGAACAACCTCATCTCGTTACTTTACCACATTCCCCACGTCGTACCCAGCTCTTATGAAAAGGTGTTCGCCCTACTCGCCGCCTGTCAGAAATACGACATGGAATCGGTTCAATCCCATATCCGTGCCGAGATCAAATGTGGAAAGTTTCCTGCGCCAGTTAAGGCTGAAGGCTTCAGTGCTTGTGCCATCGCGGGCAGCTTGGGGCTCGATCCAGAACTGGAGGATGCGGCTCGTCTTACCTTGGGTTGCCCGATGACATTCGAGTCCCTTGGAGAACAATTGCGATCATTCAAAGGGCAGGCACTTTCCAACCTCATTCGCCATCGCAAGCGTGGCAATAAAGTGTGACGTACCCGACGACAACCTTGTCTACTAAGTACGAGTCAGTCGGGTCTTCCACTTTGTCTCAAGATGCGGCTACTCACCTCCGTTAGGACAGGTTCGACTAAGACGCATACTATCTACGCTATCATTTTTACGTATCCTTTTCCCCCCACTGTACACCAGTCCCTTGGGCGACTGCGCATTTGGACATACTCTTTCCCAATCTGTAACGTCCTCACTTCTACCGATTGCCGTCCTGTAACTCCCGCTTAATCGGCCGGGGCCGGGACAAACCAATGCTAACTTACGCGGCGTTTTGATCGTCGGTCAGGCTAGCGCCTTCGTGAATATATCCACAACGTTAGCTTCCTCAGGACATATATTTCTTCCTCTTCTACTGCGAACGCAGTGATATTGAATGTCGATGTTTAGGGCGAGATGCCCTTCGTGAGTGCGATTTCTAACAAATGGTCGACGAGCAACAGAAAGGGTCGGGGCGCCTCCACGCCAAAGTTCGCGGACAACAGGGCCAACCACTTGGCGTCCTTTTCCTCACGAGTACATATCCCACCGCCATACCTAAGTGGGCGATGATCGATGATCCTTTGTGTCCTTGACCATGAGACCGCTCTTCTGTGCACTAGGAACACGTAAGCCTAGATTGGCTCTGCTCCCGCAAATAGTAATCGGCTATTTACTTCAGACACTGTAGGACACGGGGTGCGGCTTGCCAATGCACACAGCCCGGGTTTTCAAGAGTATGTGGCAGCATAGTGATGGCTCGTGCGACGTCGCGGCGAGTTGCGACCGCAACCGTGACATGGCTCAGTCTCTCTGGCCGCTTTATGCATTTCCTGTGTCGCTTTCTCCGTGCTCAGTGACTGAGTCGTCAACGTGTTTGGGCTATTCATATTGATTCTGGTAAGAATTAAGGCGGTGTATGCTCCCTGGAACTGCGACGGCGTGATTTCGCATTGGTCGTGGTTGGAGGAAGAGGTGAGATACTCGTATCACTGTATCAGATTCAGCTAAGTACGGATGCGATATCTATGGTACAGATGCATTAGATCGAAGGGGAGCACCAGAGATCAAAGGCGACAATGCGGATCTCCTTCCCTCCCTGGCAGGTCCTAGTATTGGGCTACCAGGGTTGGCTAAAACTGAGACGCCGAGATAGCCCATAGGCGTCAGAAGTTCAGATTTCTCACGTTTTCGTGAGTATGTCGGCAATATTCTCTTTGAATGACCACGGATTCAGTGGTACTTGGGGCGGACGTGGTTGCTACTGTTTGTGTGGGAGCCAGACGTGGTCTTCCGTTGGGTGAGAAGTGAGAAGACTTGGATAGGGGTGCCATGGGTGGCCACTGGCAGCGTGAACGATATGGCCATTTCCTCATCGAGTAGCGGAGCTGCAGCGCCACACGATTCTACCGTGTCCTGGAACTCTTGAACTGAACGCCGAGGTCGTCTCGGACGACTCGGAGACATCAATCTTCGATTACCCCGGCTCGCCGGATGATATCGTTCTTCGCTCGAGCGACTCCTATAATTTCCGGGTGCCTAAGCTTTACATCATTTGTTCCCCAGTGCTTCGAGACTCGGAGCTCATACAAAAAGTTTCAAACAATCCCGACGTTCTCAACAGTAAAGAACAAGAACCACTTCCGGTGGTCAAACTGCAGGAAAGCAAGGCGACCCTTTACAACCTCCTCACGTTCCCCGTCGCCCCCATCCTCCCTTCAACCACCGAGAAAATCATGGAGCTCCTTGCCGTGGCCCAGAAGTATCAAATGGACTCAGTTATGACTCATATCCGAGGCGCCATCTCTTGACAGGATCTGCCATTCATTCGCTCGGAGACGGCACTCCATGTTTATCTCCTCGCACAACAGCATGGGCTCTATCCAGAGGCGCTTCACGCTGCGCGAGGTACTTTACGCCTCTCGATGATCATCGAGGATTTGGTCGACGAGCTGGACGTTCAAGTTATCAATCGCAAACATGGCAGAGACAACCTCATGTTATGTTTAAATTGTTCGACATTCATTATAGGCAGTAGATGCGGGTAAGCTGTCTGGGCCACCCCCCAGAATATTCCTACTAATTGGCTGCCCAACTTCTTTACGAGCAAGAGTGTTGAGCTGAATTTACGTATCAATTAACTTGCCCTCAACTATTCTCGTATGGAAGGATATTTTACAGCCTGAGGGGAACTAGAAGGCTAGTCGACGCAGGCACTGGACAAATTGAAAGCCGAATTCCTTGAGCCAACTAATCTCAACAGCTTGTACAAGGTATCGGTATTGTGTAATAAAGACTTACGGCCGCGCAAGCTGTGCTGGGAGTAAAAGTTTTATGAGACTTGGTTCCCTTCGGTGGGGCAGTTTTTGCAAAAGGATATATGGTAAGAATGGTGCTGTGGTACGTCGTAAATGAGAGAACGTAGGCAGATACGTCGAAGTTCGGTCTCCATGTGATTGGCTGCGTCTGAAGGATGCCTTTCTGTTCAATTTGCTTTTCTCTTCATCGCGGAAACTTCGGTGCATCTGGCACATAAATACTTACACTGTGACACCGGCAGTATTAATCTGTGATGAGTAGTATTCAACGGTTCTCCGGATTCTGACCGGAGCTGGCACAACAAAGGACTCGAAACATCGGACACTGGCATGAGCACATGCCCTTGACTCTCGGATTATCATCTTATCTAGAACCCCTGCTGCGCAATAGGTACAGTATGTACCTTCTATCTGTAGGAGCGCGTGAACGCGCAAAGTTAACAAGGGAAAATTAGTCTCACTAGCATTGAAGGGACGGTCCGGAGGACCGTCCTTTTACAATAGATGTGAAACGATGCTTGAGATGATGCGTCTGTTCCTGCTGTATGAATCCCCCACCAGACCTTTCTCGTACCCTTCCCTATTTGATCAAGGCTGAGATACAGAGCACAGTTCTATTGTAAGTGCATATTCAACACACTTCACCGCTTTTCCGCGCTTGGTGTGCATAGTGTGTGCGCTACTCATCCCAGATCCTTCGCTCCGCATTTTACCATTTGTCTTTTCATCTGATCCACCCCATCCCTCAGCCTTTATTCCCAAGTATATATAACTCATGTAATTATGACTTTACACCTAACACCCGTAGCTCTGTGGGGCTTAGTTCCCTTCATTTCCTGTGCTCTCGAACGTCTTGCACTCTCGCGCGCCCTTAGCCAACTTAGAGCGACGCATCTCCAGCCGAAGCGAACCGACCTATGAAGTTACAGGCCCCGGAGGGGCCTGCGCAACCGCCCGCACATCGCTCTGAGCCCAAAGCAGCCCGTGTCATTTGGCCTTCGTTCCCCGCATTCCCGAGCGCCTCGCACTTTCGCGCGCCCTTAGCCAACTTAGAGTGACGCATCTCCAGCCAAAGCGAACCGACCTACGAAGTTACAGGCCCCGCGGGGGCCTGCGCGACCGGCTGCGCATCACACTGAGCCCGAAGCAGCCCGGGTCATTCGGCCTTCGTTCTACGCGTTCCCGAGCGTCTCGCACATTCGCGCACCCTTAGTAATCTTAGAGCGACGCATCCCCGATCGAAGCGGACCGATATACGAAGTTTCACGCCACGCGGAGGCCTGCACGACTGGCAGCGCGGCTTCACACCTCCCCAAACCCAATCACCCCAATAACCAGTCGTCTATACGCTTAGCAACGGTTTAGGGTATCATCGTGATTCCTGTTGTTGTTGAGGGTGCTATCCTGGTTCGTCATTGCTGTTGTCACTGTCACCTCATGGTTGTTGTTCGCCACAGCTGTCAGCATCGCAGTGTTGAGGTGTTGATTGTAACGTCTACCACGGACGTATGCCTGACTTAGGCCTCGTTGGTCGCGGCGATCCTAAGTGGTCGATAGAATAGGCGGTTTGTAATAGCGTCTGGGTACTCAGCTGGATGAGGGGCTAGATCCCCGTTAAGTGCGATGAAGGCGTGCAAGTCCTCCGCTTGAGGAACGTTGGCTGGGGGGTCTTCGACTGGGACTATGGTTCTCCACGAGGGATGATCGACGATGTATATGTAGCCGTACGGCTTGGCGACTCGTTCGTTATGGTAGAGGAATACTTGATGGTACTGCGATCCAACAGGATAGGTGTCCACTGCCCGCGAAGGGGAACTCGGGATAAGCTCACGGGGATCCCTGGTCTAAGGGGATATGCCGGAGAGGACTCACTTCAAAGGGAGGAGAGCCCTACAGACGATGAGACGGATAGGAAGGTGGTATTGAAGAAGACCAAGATGGCGATCCTGGTCTTCAGCGTCGACTACTTATACAGATACTCGCGGGCTTTCAAGCGCCGCTTTGAACTAAACTAGCCAATAGCGTAAGTAGAGCAAACCCTAGTACAGCTATCCTAGTATGAGTCACATCGATAAGAGATCCGAACTGTTATCGTACACAATCACATGCGCCGGAGCTTACCCGGCTGACTGATCCAATAAGTCCATGACGATATATCGCTGACGTGGTGTCATCCCCGAGTGTCAGTGTCCACTTCCGGGCCGAAACGTAACATCACCCCCTTTTCAGGATCGGGCACCAGACCGACCGCGGCAGAATCTCCTCTCGGAGGCGCGCGATCCGGGCTCCTCCTCGACTCCGGGGCGGTAAGAATCCCTCTCGTCCTCGATACGCTTGATAGCGTTGGCGCGCTGAAGGCGGAGTACGCACTCCCGGCGCATGCGTCCGATCTTGTCGAGCTCGTCGATCTTCCTCTTGAGCTCCTCCTCCTTTCGCCGGTGTAACCCGCTTGGAGGCAGCGGTAGCGGTGGACCTCCGCCGTGACCGTCAGGTCGTTCATAGCCATACAGGCCATGTCGACCGACTCGCGGATAGGTAGCTGTCCTGGTCTAGAAGACCAGGTCGTCGTCGGTGTAGGTGGGCGTGGGCTCGTCGTAGTTGGGGGCGGCGTGCACCGACTTTGCCGTACTGCTGGTCGCTGCCTCGTCTGTAGGCGAGGACGAAGGGGTCCGCCGTAAAGACGAGCTGCGTATACCGAGCTGGGTGCAAGCCGGCCCTGAGCATCGCGAATCTGGAAGGGGATGAAATGAACTCCCCTGTTGTGGTGGAACCCGCGCGGTGGCGGAGTTTCCACGCGAGATCTGGAAACTGGACTGTGTTCCTCCGGACGGTAGAGGCGGCGCATCTCGGGTCTTCCGATGGGGGGAGAGTGAGTGGTTCCCCGTCCGTGCTGCATAGCGGCGGGGTTTCGTCGTGAGTAGTGGTGAGGTGAGTCCCATACGTGAGGTGTTGATTGAGGGGGCAATGCTCCTGCGACAGGTACCGGTCGTATGCTCGATCTTCTTGTACCTGAGCCTCGTCCTGACGGGACGGAGGTCTCGTGGGAACATAGCCTTGCGGAGACGGGCTTCGTGTGCCCACTGCTGTAGGTGTTGGCGAAGGAAGGAGGGATGGAATGGGGGTAGTTGGACGACTGGGGCTGGGTTGAACGGACTGGGCAGGCGACAGGGATGGTGATGCTGGGGCGTTCTGTATGATGACAGTAGGCTGGACTGAGATGGGGAGTAGGTCGTCGAGGACATAGTGGACTTGGACTGGAGATTGGGACATGAGTAGATGGGAGTGTGAGAGAGGGAGATGGGGACGTCTCTTGGAAAGCCCTGCGCTTATATGTGTTTCTCGAGCGGGGTTTAAACGTTTGAACTCCCTTATCGCTTCATCGGCGAATACGTCATCCTTCGAGACCCATTGATTATCGGAGTCCGGGTATCCGCGCCACTTGACCAAATACTGCAGTTTCTTTGTCCTGCCGAAGCGCCGAGAGTCTAGAATCTTCTCGACTTCGTATTCTTCTTCGCCATCAATCAGATCTGGCGGTGGGCGCTGATAGTTGGGGCCATGTGTGGGAGTTTCGCGATAAGGAGTCAGAAGATCCGTATGGAACACTGGGTGGATGCTCCACTGCGTGGGAAGTTCTAATCGATAGTTGACTGCGGACATCACCTGAATGACCTTAAAAGGGCCGTGTCTTCTGGGCGCAAGCTTTGTGGTTGGTTGGTTGGTACGTAGGTGGCGTCCTTCGAGCCAGACCAGGTCCCCGATTTGGTACTTGGGCGTATCTTTGTGTTTGATCCACCCCTGCTGCGCTTTTCTCATCAGTTCCTGGGCGCGCATTCTAGCCTCTTTGAACTGTTTGACGCTGGAGTGCTACTTGGGGAATGGGCGAAGGTCGATCGATCCAGTCGGCGCGTGGGTTGTACCCCATGAGGATGCTAAAGGGGGATTCCCGTGTCGATTCGTTTGGCCAGTTGTTGTGAGTGAATTCTGCCATTGGGAGATAGTGAGTCCAGTCGTCTTGTCGTTCGTTAACCCAGAAGCGCAGATACTGTTCTAGCCATTGATTGGTGCGTTCCGATTGTCCGTCTGTCCTGGGGTGGTAGGCTGTGGAAATGTTTTGTTCGATTCCCAGTATCTTGCACAGTTCGCGTGTGAATTTGGATGCGAATCGTGGGTCTCGATCACTGATGATACGCGCCGGTAGTCCGAATCGGGAGAAGACGTGTTTTACGTACAGGGCTGCGGTTCCTTCCGCGCTTATCTCTTCGAGGCATGGGATGAATATGGCTGCTTTTGAGCAGTCGTGGTCTGTCACTGTCAATATCGTGTCGCAACCGTCCGCATGGGGTAATTTGGTGATGAAGTCCAGCGCTATGGTTTCAAATGGCATGGCTTCCGGTTTCGGGAATATGGGTTGTAGTGGTGCGCGTATGGGGCGGTTGTTGACCTTGATTCTTTGACAATCTGCGCATCCTTTGACGTAGTCTTGTGCTTCTTGTCGTAGTCCAGGCCACCAGTAGTATCGTTCGACCATTTTGATTGTCCTGTTAATTCCTGGGTGTCCGTGTACTGGCGGATCATGGTGGGCTTGAATGATGTGCCTTCGTTCGATCTGGTCCCCCTGTGACTACGCGTCGTCCGTCTTTGTACCACGTGCCTTCGATTTTCTTGAGTTTGTGGGGGTCCACCCATCTTCGGATGACGTCTTCGTCTTGGGTGTATACTGGATTCGTAGGTTGCATCTCTGCGACGGTTATCGTGTTTCCGAGTCGTGTTGGGTCCTCAGTAGTGTCGATTTCTGCCGCTCTTACAAAGATGTGGTCTGGTAATACCGTGACTTGTTCGTTATCGTGGTCCCCTTGGTCGTAGTCTGGTCTTCTAGATAATGCGTCCGCTCGCCCGTTAGCTGTGCCTTTGATGTGGTGAATCTCTATGTCGTATTCTGAGAGTTCAAGTACTTCCCGGGCTACGCGTCTGGATATCTTCTGAGGGGATCTCCAATATTGCAGGTTCATATGGTCCGAAAATACTTTGATCTTGTGCGGTGATCCTGCAAGGTATTGTCTCCAGTTGCGTAGGGCCTTGACTATGGCGAGTAGTTCCAGATCGTAGATGTCGTAGTTTCGCTCTGCTGTGCTGAGGGTGTTGGAGTAATATGCGATGGGATGGCGTTTGTTGTCTTCGCCTCGTTGGAGTAGTACTGCTCCTACGGCGTATCCTGATGCGTCGACTTCTAGTTCGAAGGGTTTGTCCAGTTCCTGGGTGTTTGAGTACCGGTTCTTGTGTCACTAGCTCCTTGAGTTTGTCGAATGCCTGTTGCTGCTCCGTTCCCCATGTCCATTCCGTGTCTTTACGGGTGAGTTTGTTGAGTGGTCGTGCGTGTGTGGCAAACTTTCGGATGAAAGCGCGGTAAAAGTTGCAGAAGCCTAGGAATGATCGCACCTGTTTGACAGTTTTTGGGGTAGGCCATTCGCGTATGCCCGAAATTTTGATGGGGTCCATGCGAATCACCCCCTTTTCAATGATTACCCCCAGGTAATCGAGGGAGGAAGAGTGGAAGGTGCATTTCTCCAGTTTCAGGTAAAGGTCATGTTCTTCGAGGAGGTCTAAGACCGCATGTACGGCTTCCGTGTGATCTTGTTCTGTTGTCGTTGTTGCAATACCGATGTCGTCCATGTATGCCCGTATGATGGTCCCTTTGCGTTCGAAGTATTCGATGAGTGGGGCGATGATGTGGTTCATCATTGCTTGGAAAGTGGCCGGCGAAGTTCGTTTGTCCAAAGTACATGACCAACGGTTCGTATAGTCCGTATTTCGTTTTGAATGCTGCCTTTTCTTGGTCGCCGTCCTTGACGAAGTATGTTGTTGTATCCCCATCGTACGTCGAATTTGGAAAAGATTACTCCACCGCTTAGATCTGCGATGAGTTCCGGTATTAGAGGGAGTGGGTACTGGTTGCGTATGGTCCATTTGTTGATCACTCGGTAGTCCTGTACTGGTCGTAGTTTTCCGTCCTTCTTTTTGATGAAGAAGAAGGGGGATGCGTACGGGGATTTGGAGGGTCTGATATACCCTTTTGCCAGTTCTGCGTCGAAGCCATTCTTTGAGTGCTTTGTCCTCTGCTTGATTCATAGGATAGATCTTGCAGTCGATGTGATCGGGGGCGTCTGGTTTGAATTCGATAGCGTGGTCCCAGGGCCTGGACGGCGGAAGGCGATGTGATTCCTCTTCGCTGAAGACCTTTGCGTGTCGCTTGTACTCGTCCGGGATTTCCTTCTTTTCCGTGTACTGTTGTGCCGTGATTGCCAATTCTGTTGCCGTGGTTCGCAGATGGATGGGTAAGTGAGTCCTCTTCTAGTTCTGCGAGGATGTGTTCCTTGTGCTGGTCCATGCATTGTTCAAGTGTTTGCCGTAGTTGCTCCATTGCTGATCGTGCCGTAAAGGGTCTGAGTGGGTTGGTGGTTCGTATGATGATGGGGTATTGCTTCGTGTCGAGGGTTGCGGTGGCCCAGTGAATCCTGGGTTGGAAGGTGGCAAGCCAGGGGTACCCCAATATGACATCTTCTCCTCCTACATCCGTGATGAAGAACGGGATGGTTTTGACTTTCCCGTCTGTCTGTACTGTTTAGATCAGTGTAATGGGTGATCTTCCCGCCTTTGTTATGTGTTCCGTCGATGTTCCAGATTTTACGGGGTCGTTCTAGTTCTTTAATCCCGATGCCCATTTGTTTGGCAAAGTTGGGATGCATAAAGTTGTTAGTGGCTCCTGAGTCCACTAGTGCTTGTTTGTCGGCCATTGAGTTACTCGTGCGGATCGAAACTGAAACATGCATAGATCGATAGCGCGTTATGAACTGCGAGTTACATTGAGAAGCCCTCACCCAGGCCGATGGGTTCAGGCGTCGGGAAAATCCTTCCTCATCCACTCCCCCATCTGATTAGTGAAGCTCCGCCATCTTGCCCATCATTAGGGTCATCAGGCGTCTCGGTTTCTTGGGGTGGTGTGGTTGGCTCATCCAGGTTGATGAGTGGTTCCTCTGCCTACGCTTGGGGGTGCGGTAGGAACTTCTTCTATATAGGCACTCCGTCCTTGAGGAGGCCCGTTAAACCCTTGTCGTGGCTGGCGAGGCTGAAGGCAATCTCGTGAGAAGTGACCTTTGCGTCCGCAGTTGTAACAGGAAACGTCCTTAGCGTCGAAAACACCGCGTCCTCCGCGTCCGCGCTGTATGAACCCTCCCCTTGGTGGGAATGGGGGGCGATTATCGCGGTGGTTGATTTCCGGGCGGTTCGGGTCGCCTACTTCGGCTACTCGGGCTCGGATTCTTCCTGGGGTTGTGTCCATTGCGTCAGGGTGGTTCTGGTACTGGCGCCATGCTGGTTGGTTGGGCCTTTGCGGTGCTTGGAAGCGCATTTGCTGCTGTTTGGGGCGCTGGGTCGTGGGAAGTCGCCCGAAGCCGTCTTGCCTGGCCTTCATGTGAAGGTACTTCTTCTGTTGCTCGATTACGGCGGTCTTCCATTGCGAGTAGTTCCTGGGGTCGTGGAACTGATAGGCGTTGCGATAGAGGTCCATGGGTAGTCCTCTCGTGAATTTGTCGAGGACCAACTGGTCATCTAGACGGTAGCCAGCTAGACGGACGGTTTTCTCGAATTTAGTTACGTAGCTGTCAATGTCTGACCCCGTCATGCGGAATCCTTTGTCGAGCTCCAGACGGAGCGTTCTCTTGTTCTAGGTTATCGCGGAACTGCTTTTTGAAGGCGATTTCGACGCCATTCCAGAGCCATGGGTCGGTTTGGTCTGGCTGTTTGTCGAGCCACTCTTGGGTCTTGGTGGCCCATTCGTCGACAAGGTCCCCTTGAAGGTAGGTGAGGAACATCATTGCTTTAGTGTAGGGGAAGTTGATGTTGCGATTGAATTTGTTGACCCCTGTAAACTCGGTTCCATTGGGCTAAGAATGCTTCGGCTTTGTCCCGTTCTCCTTTGAATACGGGTGGTTCCTTTCCCGACGAATCGGTCGGTGAGTTGCGGGGGCGTTGGTATGCCGGGGATTCCTGTTGGGTTTCCTCCGGGGTCAGTCGCCTCCGTCTCCAGCCTCCGCCGTGGTTGTTTTTGTCATCTCCGGGGTCTCCCCCAGGAGGTGGGTCGGCGTGACGTGGATATTTGGTGTCAAATAGGGCCGTGCCTATGCGCATTTCTTCGTGCGTTATTGTCTGTGTTTGACTCATGACTGGATGGACTTAGCGATGAGTTCCAAGGCTTCTTCTTCTTGTTCGTCTTTGAGGACGTGGATTTCCTCGGGGTTGCTTGCGAGTGATGGGGAGGGTGCTGGTGTTTTGGGAGTTGGGGATCGAGCGGGTTCTTCTGTTTCTCCGTCGATGGTTCCCCACTGATCGCGGGTTACTACTTCGCTGCTGCGGATGTCGAGGTTGAGTGCGGATGATGCGGGTTTAGTGACTTGGAATTTGTTGTTGGCGTCGCTCCAACGGATCTCGGTCCAACAGGTGAAGTCGAAGTTGAACTCGACTGGGATGATGTGTTGTCGGTTTTGCGGGTCGATGTAATAGGCGACGTATCCAGGGATTTCAGCGTCGTCCTTCCAGAAAGCTGATTGAAGGTATCTTTTGGGAACGTTACGTTCTCCTCGTCGGTCGATGTAGTAGGGGCGAAAGGGCACCCAAAGGTCTTTGGTTTTAGGATTGGCCACGGTGGATCTTGGTCTTAATGTAACGTCTACCACGGACGTATGCCTGACTTAGGCCTCGTTGGTCGCGGCGATCCTAAGTGGTCGATAGAATAGGCGGTTTGTAATAGCGTCTGGGTACTCAGCTGGATGAGGGGCTAGATCCCCGTTAAGTGCGATGAAGGCGTGCAAGTCCTCCGCTTGAGGAACGTTGGCTGGGGGGTCTTCGACTGGGACTATGGTTCTCCACGAGGGATGATCGACGATGTATATGTAGCCGTACGGCTTGGCGACTCGTTCGTTATGGTAGAGGAATACTTGATGGTACTGCGATCCAACAGGATAGGTGTCCACTGCCCGCGAAGGGGAACTCGGGATAAGCTCACGGGGATCCCTGGTCTAAGGGGATATGCCGGAGAGGACTCACTTCAAAGGGAGGAGAGCCCTACAGACGATGAGACGGATAGGAAGGTGGTATTGAAGAAGACCAAGATGGCGATCCTGGTCTTCAGCGTCGACTACTTATACAGATACTCGCGGGCTTTCAAGCGCCGCTTTGAAACTAAACTAGCCAATAGCGTAAGTAGAGCAAACCCTAGTACAGCTATCCTAGTATGAGTCACATCGATAAGAGATCCGAACCGTTATCGTACACAATCACATGCGCCGGAGCTTACCCGGCTGACTGATCCAATAAGTCCATGACGATATATCGCTGACGTGGTGTCATCCCCGAGCGTCAGTGTCCACTTCCGGGCCGAAACGTAACATTGATGACGTGGTCAGGGTGGAGGCAGGTGGGGCAGTTTCGGCAGTCACCAGGTGCATCAGTGGGGTGGCAATAGTTGAGCACAAGGGGGTTTGAGGGTCAGTTGCGTGGGGCGACAGGGTGCCGCGAGTGGCGGTTGCGGAGCGAGGGCAGCACAACGGCAGGGATAATGGCAGTGTCGTGGCTGCTGTTGTGCTGCACAGGTTTGAGAAGAAAAGGAAAGAAAACTTATCGTTATCTAAATCTTTTGTGGAGCCAAGTGAGGAATACCCGCAAGTGGGGGTGGATGCAATGGGTAGTGGCGATGGGGTGAGAGCATAAGGGTGAAGCAGCTAGAGTGAACGGACCGCATCCTATGAGGGGGCAACATGGCGGATTCGTTCCGCTGGAGGTCCGAGCGGCGGTGGCGTCCGCGCGCATCACGCTCGGCCTCGGGCTCGTGTTTCACCTGCCCACTCAATTTTTGGACCCGGCCCCTCTAGGGCATGTACGTTTCTGGCTTCGTCCGTTTCTCGCGCGTTCTACCGGCTTCGATATGTTACAATTTGCAGATTCGGAAAGCTGCTCAAGGCAGCTATGATGCTTATGATGTATGTGTATTATTACTGTGACTTCATTCTCCCGAATGTTCCTCGCGCGTTCCTGTTTTCGTCTGAAGGACGTTTTGCAGCCTCGAATCAGAGACAAGCGCGACGTGTATCCGCTTCGGTATCGTGCCCGAAGGTCTGTGCGTCTGACCGACTTACTATACTGCTCCCCGAGCTTCTTACTCACGCGTTTTCGATCGTTTTGAAAATGCTTTTCATACTACTGTACGTGTACTTATAAAATACGGCTCAAAAGGAGCCCACAAATGTAACGAACGATTTCTTGACTCGTCCAAATCCCCCGTGTGCTCTCGCAAAAAACATTCTCACTCGCGCTCGTATTCTCCATTTCGACTTAACATTCTCGCGGTCACTTGCACGTGACCGCTCCTATCCTCGGCCGTCGCCTATAACCTTACCACAACATCGTTGCGGCGCGACAATGTCATGAATAGGAGTCACAGTGTCGGATAGGTGAATAGGGGCTTCAAGTTGCGAGACCAATGCAATCGGAAAACATGTTTGGTCAGTGTTCTATGTGCTGCCAAAAGAACAAAGGTTAAAAGTGAAAGTGTCAGTGAGCATGGAGAAGGAGATACGTCGCATCTATCAATGCAGATGGTCAAAGAACTTTCAGAAGTATGGGGGTCATCTCCATTCACGTGTGCTACAGTGGTCCGAGTCACCATGTGCGTTCGACCATGAACAAATCGAACACAACCAAAAAAGCAAGCTCGATCACACTTGCCATAAACCGTAAAAAATATGACTCATTGTATGTGTCAGCAAAAAGTTCGTTGAGTATTTATACTAGCGACT
The DNA here is from genome assembly GCA_024734325.1 of Lactarius hatsudake. NCBI lineage: Eukaryota > Fungi > Basidiomycota > Agaricomycetes > Russulales > Russulaceae > Lactarius > Lactarius hatsudake. The sequence goes on along the minus strand of JANSJP010000184.1, from coordinate 32,865 downwards.
GCAGACTGGCCCGAAGGGCCGGTCTGTGTGCTTCGAGTTTTCGATTTCTATCAAACGCGTCCATAAATAAATAGTAAGGAAGCATAAGCAGAGCTCGCTCAGAATTCTAACGGAAAAGGCGGTCACAGAAAGCTGGCATTAATGTCGCAGCAGAGGTGAAGCGGGGAACACAACACGGGAAGGACAAATAGGGGCACACTTCCGAGGCACCGACACATACGACTGGTCATATTTATATGCGTCAGCAATAGGGGCAGACACCCGACACAATACACATACGATTGGTCAGAATTCTATGTGTCAGCAAACTAAAAATGTGTGTCAGCAAATCCTTCGTCTATGCTTTATATATTGTATAGATATTGTATAGATGGGAGTCATAACGGTAGTTTAGTCCAGCCGGCCCGGAGTCGGACGACGTTGTGCACGTGATATGGCCATTACCTCATCCTTTGGCTTCTCAAATACAGCGGCGCTGTACTTGTACTGCCAGTGGCTCAGGCAAGCTCAGGCTCTTTAAAAGATAGTCGTAGATCGACATACCGCACAATTCTAACCCCATGCCTATAGTGATATGTCCCGAAAACCCTGAACCGAACGGGGTCGTCTCAGACGAGACATCACACTTCGATTACCCTGGATCGGATACTATCATTCTTCGCACAGGCGACTCCCATGATTTCCGGGTGCATAAGCTTAACGTCGACATTTGTTCCCCAGTACTTCAAAAGCTCATCCGGAGCATTTCAAACCCTCCCAATGTCCCCGATGGTGCGCTTCCGGTGGTCGAACTACCGGAAAGCAAGGCGACCCTCTACAGCCTCCTCACTTTCATTTTCCCTATCACCCCCGTCCTTCCTTCGACCACCGAGAAAATAATGGATCTCTTAGCTGTGGCTCAGAAGTATCAAATGGACTCAGTTATGACTCATATCCGAAGCACCATCTCCCGACAGGATCCGCCATTCATTCGCCCAGAGACAGCACTCCACGTTTATTTCCTTGCACAGGAGCATAAACTCCGTCAGGAGGCGCTTCAGGCAGCACGAGTCACGTTGCACCTTCCGATGGTCATCGAAGATTTAGGAGACAAGCTCGATTACCCTGGAATGACCGGTGCCTATCTTCACGAGCTTTGGAAGTATCACCAGCCACACCCTTCTCTTCCTCATACCACCACCATCTCCTTTGGCGCTGGTATTAGTTTACCCTCACTGCAGACAATATACACTACTCCTCACCGTTGGGAATAACGCCTGGCATCCTCACGACTCCCCAGCACTCCAGCCTCAATGGTGGCACCACCCGGCAACGACACCGGGACATACTCCCCCTCCAAACTCTCAGAACTCCCCGATGTATACCTCACCCCCTCCAACGACTCCCTGAATAACTCGGGAGCCTACGCACCGGCCATACTCGGCCCCATCATCGCTTCCGGACATGGCCCCCCAGCACGAAGGGAAGGGCAAGCCTTCTGGGACGACTCCGCCTCCACCCCCCACCCAATTCTCATCTCCTCAAACACCCCCTCCCTGCGGCCGGGCGATCCCCGCAGGATAGCGTTATGGGCTCCCCAGAAAGCGAGGACCCCACCATGCCCGCACTACTGACAACCCAGGTCGGACCCCATACCCAACTAATCCTGGAAGCGGCACTGCCCTCGCAGGCCCCAACGGACTCCCAACAGCTCTGGGACAATGTGCCCTCTATCCCAACCGATCTCCCGCCGCAACCGGAGACGATCGAGGTTTTAGGCCGCACCACCCCCACCGCCAGCAAGACCCCACGCCCCCGATCGAGGGCCATGTCCAACGCGTCTGTGTGGAGCCACGCTACTGTGGAATCCAACGTTTCAGATGCGGCTGAGCCTTCTATTCAGAACCCACCGTCTAGTGCTAACCTCACCTTCAAATGGCACACCCTTGCGGCGGCCATCCGTGCGGGCCTTCTATCAGACCCCATGGACCCGAACGCTATATCTATGTCCGGTTACGACCCTGACGGGGACGAGGACGAATTTCTGGCGGAGATTAATCAGACCCTCGAGGCTGAGATCCGTCAAGATGTGTCCGCGGTACTGCAGGGCTGGAGCACGTACAGACTGCTCCGCCCACTGGAATTGCGGAAACAGCACGATTTACCTACTACCACTAACGAGTTTAACTGCATGGTGTCCACCGTACTAACCGCTCTCGACGCTGGCGCAGCCTCGCACGACGGGGAGACGATGGTCAAAGGCCTCACTCCCCAGTCATGGATGCGCCTCACTATGGCCTCCCTGTGCGCCATACTTAGAGGAGCTCTCCGGTCCCCCTCTGCTCTGAGATCGGGATCGAGATCTATGAACGGAGTAGATTCCTTCCCGCTGCACGCCGATTTAGACCGCCCTCTGACGGAGGGCGGGGCTATCCTGCTCATGTGCCAGCAGCTCGGAGGCCTCTATGCCTCAAACCGAAACTACCCCGACAAGTCCTACCCGGACTCGTACTTCTCTCGACTTACTACCTTACTGGACTCTAAGATGCACCAGGTGCCGCTTACAGAGGCCCCCGCACACCCCGCACCCGCCCCTCTGACGGAGGTGGACGACGTGCAGGTCAAAGCGGCAACTAGGGAACACCTGATCCTGGAAGGCATAGAGGCTGCCCGCCTCGATAGCGCAGTCATGAACGAAATCCGCGAAGCAGTTAAAGCTGAGATCTATGCTAACATGAACGCGGAAGCTTTAGATAACATTGACGACTGGCGAGCCGTCTACAAACACGAGTTCACAGAGGCTATGCACGCCGCCTTTGAAGCTCAATATCCGGGCATTCACCCGAACAAAGGGAAGATGAGGGCGGAACCGCCAGTGACTCACTCCCAGATAGTCAGGGAAGCCCAACCCCGAATCCAAGCGGAAGTCAAAGCCCAAGTAGACGCCCGAATAGCCAATATACACACCGAAATCAAGGAATCGCTGGCAGCCGGAGATCCATTCTGGAACAAAGGCCCACTACGTGAAGCCATAGCCAACGACATCTGCGCAAAAACCCAAATACAGGTCCAAGCGGAACTCGCCCAGGACATAGAGGCCCTCAAGACCACCGCCCAGGATGAACTCGACGCCCTCAAGTACCAACTCCAGTTTGAACAAGACAAGGCTCACGACGAGCTCCACGCTAAGGCTAAGCAGGAATACGAACAGGCTAAGGCACTGTTCGCGACTAACCTCGAAGCTGATGTACAGGAGTTTAAGTCAACCATTAACAACAACGTCAAGGAGTGGAAGGAGCAGTACCGCACCGCGCGGAACCTCACCGCTCTCTGACGTGAAGCTCGCCGCTTCGGATGCAACATAGTTCCAACGGACACAGGGTCAAGCACAGCGGAGAAGATCGCCTTCCAGAAGTTTACGCTGACCCCCCTCGAGGTCAACGGTCGCGATATCTCCGCGGAACCGACCCTCCCCCCACCCAACCCGCCTACCCCCTTCGTCACCCCGCCTAACCTCCCCAACACCCTTCCGGACCCGAACATCACCCCGACCCCAGTCAAATTCAAGAGAGTGCGCACAGAGGACGAGGCCGTCTACCCCCCCCTGGACGACCATCTTTTCCTACCAATTTCGTCCACTCAATCCCCGGCCATCCCCGAACGCTCCGTCCCGCTTCCCCCCACGCCTATGGAGGAAGATTTGGACTACGCCCTCGAGGTCCGTGCATCACAACTACATGAGTCGGGCCCGAACATCTACGCCTCGGACCATGCGCCCACCTCGGGCACCAATCACTCTTCCTGGGTACACACCCCCAGTGTCCCACTGTCTGGAAATGCTCTCGACGCGCAGTCTGAGCAGGACCTGACGGCTCCTATCCCGTCCCCGTTGACTGGCCCTGCTTCACGGCTCGAGGAATCAGCACGCGCGCCACGGCCGCAGCAGCCTGACCCCCTCGCTGTCACGAACCTAAGAGTTTGGGGTCGTGACTCAGGCGTCTAAGACCGGTCCGCGCCGGCCCGGTCTTATGTAATCTCCTTCCTAAAGGGGAAATCCGAAATCGGAGTTTGAATTTCGTACTCCGACGATCACGTGACGGATCACGTGATCTCTCATCGTTTATCAAGTCACCTGATGACTCCAAGTCGTACCACTCCTTGGATTTATCTGATTGGACTGCGGAGCAGTCACACCACTATGGCGCAATCGACTGCGGGACAGTCGTACGATACAATACTGATTTCTCATTGGACGTTATATTTAGATGTCTCTGGAACGTTCCATTCCGCAGTATTCCGCAGCACCCATGGGCGGCCCTAAGCCTGCCCTAAACCTACGCACAGACCATCCCTGTAGGTATATAAGCTAGCGCAATAGAACGGACAGTCCCTCAGACTGTCCACTTGTGACATCCTCCCTTTGCCTCTCCCAGCCTCGAGCCTGTGCCCCTTCAGCTGCAAGTCGAGTAGCTTGCACTTAGCGCCACTTCCCTGAGCCGTCGCGCCAGTTCTGACGGTTGAGCCAAAGTGTTCCATCACAGTCGTCCCTGTGCCCCGCCTCGCGTTCTCCACCACCCCCGGTCTTCCGCTTCCGCCGTCGTGATTCCCTGTCGAGTGACAGTGAGTCATCACACTTGGACAGTCTAACCCAATTAGACCTGACCCCGGGTGTTCCCTTTAAGTGTCAGACTACGACTTCTCACAGTTTGGCCAGTGGGACGGAGATTCTGCCTCGTATTACGAGGATAACAATAACGACACCCCTCTCGATCATCTCCTTCCCCGTCGCTCCACCGTCTCCCCCCTTCGCCTCCCGTCGCCCCTCACCCCCGTCCCGTCCCCCTCCGCCTTCATACAAGAGTTTGTAGAAGGCTCGTCTACCTCAGGTGTACAGTACGAGTACACCCTCACCGACATCAACAGTGAGCTCCTGTCCGGGCTCCCATCGCCCATCACCCGTCCCGAGACTCCGCTTGAGTACACGGAGGAGTACCCCCCCGATTTCGATTCCCGGACGCAAGTAGCGGTCCGTTCCTGTCCCCCTCACGTCCCGACACCAGAGTTGGTGTACCCTGACCCCCCTTCTGAGTTCCCCGTTGAGGCTGCCCCCGAGCGCCCTTCCTCTGCCCCCTCCCGTGTCCCTTCCCGTGTCCCCTCGACCCCCCCTCGCGTCCCGACCCCCGACTCCCCCATCGACTACGAACGTGTAGCCGACCAGTCCCCCTCTCGCCCCGCACAACGAACAAGAGAACGTTCGTCCTGCTGTCCCCCTCTACCGCGCCCCCTCTTGTATAAACAGCGCGGAGCACCCCCACGTATACACCGCTGTCTTTACTCCAGAAGGAGAGTCTTGGCGGCCTGCCTCGGAAAGTATCCGAGAGAACCTCCATCGTATTCCCCTCGCGCCTGTCCTTTTCGAGAGTTTCCACACCTTCCCCTCGGTTACCCCCTTCCGTATTCCCCCGCCTCACATTTATTCCATTCTCCCTCGCACCATCGACCCCGCCGTCCATCCCGACTTCCCCCCCCTTTACATCTGCTCGAAGGCCATCCTCGACCTTCCCTCGGTAGACCTCCCGCTTGGTAGCGTGAGGTACGACTTCCGCGACAACCTTCGAGAGAAGTTCGGCCCCCTCCCGAACATCATCAAGGCAGGATACTTGGACTCCTTAGTGACATTGGAGATCCAGGACTTTTTGGACGGACGAGTTATCACCACGTACGGACACTTGCGTTTTTCGGTTAACGGACAGGTTTTCGCGTACAACCAGGGTTATTTCTTCGAAGATATTGTTCGATCTAACCCTTCCCTTTTATTTCATTGCCTTACCCCCCGCGTTCCGGCCGACCCCTTTTCTTTCGTCCCGGCTATCCCTGACTCTACGCCACTTTAAGTAGTGGTAATAGATTTATTGCCTTGACCTTGAATCGAGTGATTCAACTCAACGCAATAGTAAGTCATTCTTTTGTTTGGTTCGTTGGACTGTAAAACCGAGCGGTTTTAAGTGCCTCCACCACCCCCTCCTTACACGCTAACCGAAAGAGAACACGACGCGAGAGCTCGCGCCCTCTTCAACACCCACAGGAACCGACAAGTCCGTCGGTACTACCCCTCGTCTTCCTATTACGAGCTTTCCGAGTCTTCCCGTATCGACTGTTGGACGGACCCCCCCTTGGTGCTAAAAAACCTAGTCAACCTCTTCGAGTTTGGAGAGCTCATAGATCACGACAACTACAACGACTTTGTAGACGATCTTTCTGCTGTGGTCGACGCCTGTAACGACCAACTCCTGTTTTGGCACCTCTCCGACATCGTCACCGACCAACTCCTCCTTTGGACAAAGAGCGACTATCTTTGGTTCAATTACATCCCCCCTCGACGCGACTACCTCATCCGACAGCTCCAAGTCGGACACTCCCAGCGATATATAGATCGCTTCCGTCTTTCCTACGAGGAAATCCAGCTATCCTTCTGCGAAGTCCGTGTAGTGGATAGAGAAGGACCCGCTCGGTTGGTTATAACCGAAGGAACCGAGCTGACCTATTCCTGGAGTCGAGAGACTTGGGAAACCACCCTGACAAATCCGGACCACGATTTGGTCAACCCCCACGTCTTCCACGACCCTCCCCCCGAGCCCAACGATCCCGAGCTTGTAGAGCTCCTAGTAGGCCGAGTCAACAACCCGATTGACCTACTAGTCCGCCTGGCCCTTCCCGCGAGTAGCCCGGAAACAGAAGAGACCAGCACCGCCGACGGTTGGGGAGAAGAACCAACCCTCATAGGACCTTGCTGGTGCACTCAAGAGGTGTGCATCTGTGGCTATAGACCAGACACCCCGCCTACCCCTGAAGGAGTAGTACTCTGGTCCCCTGGAATTAACTACCTACCTTATAGAGGAGTAGTTGATTAATTTGACGCGAGCTACTTTTGAGTAAAAAGTGTGCTGAGTCGAATATCCCGAGCATTCTTACGAGTGTAAGAGTTGGACATCCTGGAACCCATTACGAATTGGGCTATCACCCTGGCTTCATCCCACACGGTACAAAGACAACCCTGCCATCGCTTCCAAGTAAGAAATTCCCACATTTCTTCCCAAGAGGAATCCCCAGTAGTCCCGAGAAGACCTACGGGACCCCGACACCCCCTGCGCGCAACTGTTCCAACAGTTCCTGACCCGGTCATCCCAAGGACCAATCAAGCTAGACCAGGCGAACCGGTCTATCCGAGTATCTACCCAGCCGGACCGAGTAATTCGACTATCCCGAGTAACCCAGTTGCGAGGCAACATTCGACCAGCAGCGACGAGGCTCACTTCCTAGAGACCCAACCCCGAGATCTTCATTGTCACTTACCTGAAGCAATCTTCGTTTCCGAGCAGCTGCCTACCCGGACCCCTCGAGAGCTTGACGTTTTCAAGCATCACTGTCGTCTCCAGTACGAACAGTTTCCACAAGAGACGTTACTTCTTGCATCGCCCCTGACCCGAGCACGGGATATTACGACAAGCCCGTTGAACTTCCAGAACTTCTTGTGGAGAAGTAAAGTCACCCTGACCTATTTCGGTATTCTTGAAGAATACCAGTGGATTCGTCGTCAGCAAAGAACGAATCAACCCGATCGAGCGATCCTCTGCCCCGCGTACGAAGTCTTCTATCCGTGGAACGAGACCACGTGGAAAGTCACCCTGTTACATCGACAACCAGTGAATGAGCGACAAGCGAGACCTCACTGAAGAAGAACTTCAAATCCCTGTATACCTCGAACACCCCTTCATTTCCCTCATCAACAATTCCTTCTACGCCCAGTTCGGTCCTCACAGAGTTACAAGTGACGACGGACGATTTCCGTGCATCAGGAAAACATATGTTTTTCTTTTTTATACTTTCCCTTACTTTTTCTTACTTTTACAAAACAAAGTACAAAAAGTAAAAAAAAGAAATCCCTCTTACTTTTTTTGGTGCTTGCCAACCCCCTAAAAAAAGTAGATGGCCTTAAGGGCCTTTAAAAGTACATTCTTTCAGGAAAGGTGTAAAAGTACATCTATATGGAAGAAAAGTCCAAGCCAAGGTCCAAGCAGTGGAAAAAGTACAGGTATCTAGTAAGAACGAGTAAGCAGCAATTCAAGTGTCGATGTACTGCCAGTGGCAAGCGATCTTCAACTTGAAGCGTGTGGCGATACTATGAAGCCCCTTCTCCCCCTGTCATACTATACGCCGAGTGCAAATGCCAACAAAGACATGTTTCTGAAGGATCTCCGTCAATTCTGCGTTGGATATGTCAGTCACAGTCCCGTGATACCACGAGACGCCTGCACACCCATGTGCTTGAAAACATCGACGACGCCACTGGCATCGAGCCTCGGCACGGCTCAAGGTGGGTTGGTCAGGTCGTTCCGAATTGGCTGAGTCGACTGGGATCGTATCAGGTGGTCGAGGTGGAGGCGCAGAGCTAGTAATAGATAGGGTGAGAGGAGGACGTGGCGAGCAGAGGTCGATGGGAATGAAGGGCAAGAATGGGAGGTTGCCAGGTGACCTAAGTTGACAACTTGCTCCGGGGACGCGAGCAATACTACTAGGCTGGGAGGTGGAGGTGGCGACACAGGATGAGCAGACAATAGAAACGGGGGTGAAGACATAGGCAACGAGTCGGATGGCAACAGAGAATGAGTAGGAATGGGCACGGGAGATGGGCGCAAGGGTACGGGCAACGTCGGTCGGCGGCGGCGAATGGGTAGGCAAAGGATGGGAGGTGCGGGCAACGTAGGCGGCAAGTCGGACAGCAACAGTGAGCGAGCAGGCAGAGGCGTGAACAGTGAGGGCACAAGCAATGAGTTGGGCGGTGAAGGTGGCCGTCTTCGCGTTGCCTTCATGTTGTTACCGCCGTCGTGATCATCTTCGTCGTCGACGAATGTCAGCGCGTAAACTTAAATGGACCGATACTCATCTGTTACTAGATTTTGTGGGGTCGCACTGCTGGCGGCGTCTTGTGAATCTGGGGAAGCGCACGCTGGTTTGTACAAGGGTAATAGAAGTTAGTGGGAGGTACAAGAGACGAGAGGGTCGGACTTACTAGCTTTGATACCGTAGCGGGGTCGTCGGCGTGGGTGGGCCGTGGAGCGAGGGGGGGCATAGACGTACTGTCGAGGGCTGTGAGCTCGTGCGGCTCCTTCACGAAGGCGGGCTTCAGGGCCCACGCCGGCTGATGATGGAAATGTGGTGAGGACATTGAGCACGGGCGCGGGACATTGTGTTTTGCGCACGACGCCGAGTGCGACGTTTCCCTGGCCGATGATGGAGATGTGTTCCGTCTCATGTAGCGGTGGTGGCACAGGATGCGTTGGGTGTGCAGTGGCACGTCCGACTCCGAGTACGTCGCCACGTGTTTGTGTTCACCGAGACATACTGGTGGTTCGGAAGTGTCATTGAAGGGAAACTTGAAGGTGGAAGAGAAGACTCGGAATGTGAAGCCAATTCAATACCACTACCAGAACTACAAAATCTCGAATGAGTGGTGGTCAGCGTACTTGTTTACATAGAAGATAGCATATGAGTCAAGAGTATCGGTGTAAGAGAAGCCCTTCCGAACAAGCTCCTGACCGAAGTAAGGGAGTAAGTGGACTGCGCGGAAGATGGTGTCGATATGCACGACCGCCAGATGTGGTTTCTGGTCCCGATTATATTCACGTTCGACCAGCCACATACCTGTCACTTCATCCCTGTGCCCACTACTGTCGGAGAGAGTATACCACCATACAAGCGCTGCGGGAAAATTTTCACCACTGTGCTCGAGAGAAAAAAAAAAGAGAACTCGAGCGGCGGCATAGCCAGACATTGGGAGAGCCTTGTTTCCACCGTCCCCCGTGTTTACCAGGACCACGTCATACCGCGGGGGGCCCCCCCTCCAACTCCGCTGTAACGCCACCACGGGGGTGTTAGGTACGACGTGTACCACGTTAAGTCAACGGGACTGGAAGAGCGCGAGCCGGTTAAAGCTCAGTTCGGTGATGCACAAGTATCGCTCGGCTTCCCTGGAACCGAGGACAATAGTAGAGGGACAAGGCTCAAGCGCAATGGCGAGCGAAAATATAGACTCAAGCGCAAAGGCGAGTCGAAGGTCGTTCGTGAGGCAAGGACAACGTGGTATTACACAAGAAGTCAAGTCTACCGTACAAGCTAGGTAGGGCGTGACTTATATACTACTACAGGGTATTTGTACAGGACAAACACATGTCGCGAGTCTGATGTGATCGTACAAGAAGGGGAACAAGGGGAATAGCTTATGTAGCACAAGGGAATCCCGCGGGACGACGCGTGCCTCAGATATGGTCAGCGGACGAAACAGAGCGTAAAACTAGCCATCCTATCGCCGAGGCGCAAGGTGCGGGATGGAAGCCGAGAAGCGCGAATCACGGGAACGTATCGTAAAAGTACAGTAGTCCGAAGACGCTTAGTGAGAGATAAGGCAGTTCGTAACATTACCCCCCCATCAGAACTGAAGTCGCCACGACTTCAGCTAGTCGCTGGTATACGCGTAGTCCTCTTCTGCGGGGATGTTCGCGGGGACAGGAGAAGGGGTACGGGGGCAGGTGTGTCGACGCAGGAACATGAAACACCCCCTCTCTCCACAGTCCCAACACATCTCGTACATGGGGCACTTGATCTCCTCATGCATGGCATCGTACCGCAAACACTTCCCGCACTGTAACGCCACCAGCGGGGCGACGCTCGGTGCCCAAGGCACCCGCGGCAGGCTTAGCAGAAGACGACTTAGGCATTGTCGACGACGATGACAAAGGAGACTGAGATCGGTCAAAGGCACACGCACGAAGAGGCGAGGCGAGAACGGTGATGCACAAGATAAGCGGAGAGGAGCTTAGAGCAAGGCAGAGCAGGGTTCCCAAGATACTAGCTGGTATTGCTAAGTAACTCAAGTCTGGAGACTTGAGGACGAAACAACTACAGGTATATATACATGCAGGTACATAAGGTTCGTACCCAGCTAAGTCCGCTCTCTCGGGTTCTGTGGTCCGTGCGCAGACGCGGAACCTTCTAGAAAGGTCACGCGGTCGATTGCGCCATCTGTCGTCATCGGTCCAGGTCAGCCTAGGCCTCGGTCACGTGATCTGTGACGTCAGAGTCCAGAGCCTTCCGGAACCTCTCCCTAGCACGCGCCAATGTACCACTGCTGGCATCCTGCGGGCTCTCCGGGCCCTGCGCCAGGTCCCCGGCAGTCGGCGTGGTCGGAGATCGTAACACGCACCACCTTGGGCGGGAATCTGGGTCTATATGCGTGGGAGTCATGGGGGATAGGCGACGGATGAGGCAGGCGTCGAGCCGATGGGCTCGGCTTCCACACCACTGACACGGCTCCCTGGTCCGTCGTTCCGGGCACTGAGCCACTAGGTGTTCCGTCGACTTACACTGGAAGCACTTGCGCTTACGCCCGCCGCTCTCCCCATGGAGGCGGGGCATCTCGCTAGGTCCAGCGTCGCGGGGGGCGAGGGGAGTGTACTCTGGTGAACCTCGGGGGCGCACGGGCTTCGTGTGAAGCTCGGCGTATTTGTCGGCAATGAGAGGGATGGCCCGAGCGTACTGAAGACGCTTCCGGACCGAGGAGAAGTCCATATCAAGGTGGAACTGATCCCACGTCAGTTCTGTCTCAAGGCGTCGGATGTCCGACTGACGGGTGCAGATGGCGTCTCGACGCGTAAGGCACTCGCGGAGACGGGATACCTCGGCATGAAGACGAGGTTGACGGAGTTCCACCAGTACCTCGTTGAGGACAATAGCGCGGGGATCGTGGGGGTGAAACATGTTGATCTGATTGTCGGTGATGTGCTGCGCTAGCTGGCCCGTGTACACTTCATTCAGGAACACCTGCGACGCGTAGCAGGGGTGACCCTTGCCCATGGTGCCAACGACCTCCTGATAGTTGTGGCGATAATAAATGTATCGCGCAGTTTGTTTAACGGTCCCCGTCTCTCCGACTAAGAGGGGGAAGAACGTAGGGAGTGATGGGTCGTTGCGGAAGAAGGGGATGCCGGGGTCCTCATTCTCCTTGTCCTCCTCATCATCTAGGAGGGCAAGGGCAGGGTCGGGTTCGACGACGCGGGTCTGAGGGATGGGCGTGAACGTGTGATCCATCCCAGCGGGGAATGGTGGGCCGGGGATGTGAGCGGCGAGGACCGCGGGAGGCGATAGTGGTGGTGGAGGGGAGAGAGGGATAATGAGCTCAGATGGATACGCGGGTGTGGCGGGGACGTGGACGGTGACTGGTGTGTCGACGGAGTAGGCTACGACAAGGGGTGGTGATGGTGGTGCGGGGGATCCCGGAGGACTGACGGGCGGTTCGGCTCCTTCAGTCAACTTAGCGAGAGCGGTAGTGGCAAGAGCCAGGACGGGGAGTGGGGGAGAGTCAGGGATTACAGAGTACGGCGTGCGACCCTCTGGTTCGGAGGGGACACCCAAGTCCTGTGAAGGCACAGTCAGATTTTTGAGGATAACCTCGACGGGGCGGCGAGTTTGGACAGTGGAAACAATGGGAGTGGTCGTCATGGTTGAGCAGAGAGTAGCGGGGGTGAAGAGGTGGTGCGGTCGAGGGGGGTGTACTTTATATCTTTCATCCAGCCCCTTCGGCGGTAGGATTTAGGCGATAGAAGTCGGCGATGAGGTCAGGAGCGTGTCGAACGTTCTCAAGGGGTTCCCACGTGCTATCGCTTATCGGGAAGCCCTTCCACTGGACAAGGAATTGAAGTTTGCGCCCTCGTCCATGTGATCGGGACTGCAGGATGCGCTCCACTTCAAACTCTTCCTCTCCATCAATCAGGTCCGGAGGTGGGCGCGTGAAGTTTACGCCATGCAGCTCCGTCTCCTTATATGGTGTGAGGAGATTCGCATGGAAGACCGGGTGTATCTTCCACGTGCCCGGAAGTTCTAATTCATATGAGACGTCGGAGAGGGCCCGTTTCACTCGGAACGGGCCGTGGCGTTTTGGGGCAAGTTTTGCAGTGGGGTAGAAGGTTCGAAGGTTCGTACCCTCTAACCAGACCATTGCGCCTTCTTGATAAGGGATGAAACGTGTTCTGCCCCTTTTCGCCATGAGCTCTTGCGCGTGTTTGATGCAGTCTTGCGCGTGTTGTCATCTGATGACCATGTCTTCTAGACGCTGTTCGACGGATGGGGATGATGTGGGTTTTGGTGTCCACATGGTACGCGGTTCCCATCCCATGATGAGCGAGAAGGGCGATTCTTTTGTGGTTGCGTTTGGCCAGGCGTTATGTGCAAATTGGGCGATTGGTAGAGCTTCCGCCCAGTTGTCCTGCTGCACGTTGCTCCAGTGTCGAAGATATTGCTCCAACCACTGGTTTGTTCGTTCTGACTGTCCATCGGTTTGAGGGTGGTAGGCGGAGGATATATTCTGGCGGATGCCCAGAACTTTACAGAGGTTGGTCATAAAAGCGGAGGTGAAGCGGGGATCTCGATCCGTGATGATCTTCCGGGGAATACCGTAGTGAGGGTATACGTGATGGAGGTAGAGGCGTGCCACTCCTTCTGCTGTGATCGACTCGTTACATGGGATAAAGATCGAGGCCTTTGAGCAGTCGTGGTCCGTGATGGTGAGTATGGAGTCGTATCCGTCTGATGGGGGGAGTTTGGTGATAAAGTCCATGGCAACGACTTCAAATGGTTCTGCGTTTGGGTCTGTGGTGATGGGGAATAGATGTGGCTTTTGACGGTGAGGGTTGATTTTGTTCGCCTGGCATATCGCGCATCCTTTGACATAGTCCTCTACGTCTTTGCGCATGTTGGGCCACCAGTAGTCACGTCGTAATAACTTGTAAGTGTTTGCGATTCCTGGGTGTCCCATGGCGGGCGTATCGTGGAAAAAGGTGATTACCCCCCGTTTAAGGTCGTTGTCGCCCACGACAACCAATGCGTCGTTCTTCCACCACAGCCCCCCCACCTTTTTCAGGTTGTGGGGCTCGACCCATCGCAATACGTCCTTTTCGTCAAGGTTTTGCGATATCTGGGTCCAGATGTCCATATCATGCATAGACATCTCCGTCGCTCAAAGGAAGCGTTCCGCAGGGAGGACAACAATGTCATTGTTGTCTTCCTCATGTGCGGCATAGTCCCGCTCTTCGCAATAAGGCGTCTGCGCGACTGTTCCTAACTCTGGAGACATGCTTTAGGAGGAAGTCGTATTCTGAGAGTTCCAGGAATTCGCGCGTGACCCGTCTACTGATCTTTCTTGGTTCTTTCCAGTACTGGAGATTGGCGTGGTCGGTGTGGATGATGATTTTGTGGGGGGAGCCGACGAGGTAGGTGCGCCACGCTCGGAGGGCTTTAACCACTGCCAACAACTCTCTGTCGTAGATATCGTAGTTACGTTCCGCTTGGCTGAAGGACTCGGAATGGAACGCAACGGGATGTAGCTTTTGGTCCGGGCCGAGTTGATTAAGGACGGCTCCGATGGCAACGTTAGACGCGTCGACCTCCAATTCAAACGGCTTTGTGAGATCGGGGAATAATAGTGTGGGTTCGCGCTGTATGCTGCGCTTGACGTTGTCGAATGCATCTTGTTCTCGTTGTCCCCAGTGCCACGGGGTGTCTTTACGGGTTAAGTCGTGTAGTGGTCGTGCGAGTGTGGAGAAGCCTCGGATGAACCGCCTGTAAAAGTTGCAGAACCCAAGAAATGCCCGTACTTCACGAAGACTTCTCGGGGCTGGCCATTCTCGGATGCCCCGTACTTTAACGGGGTCCATCCGTAAGTTCCCATGGCCTATGATTAATCCGAGGTATTCGACTTCGAGTACTTCGAATTCGCATTTCTCTGGTTTGATGTAGAGGTCGTGTTCTTCGCATAGGCGGAGAACCTCGTGTACTATGGTGCGATGATGGGGGTAATCGAGAGGTGTGGCGATGAGGATGTCGTCCATGTAGACGATTACTTCGTTTGTGAGAGTGAGAGGTCGGAACGTATCGTCCATCATTGCTTGGAATGTGGAGGGGGAATTGGTGAGTCCGAAGTACATAACGAGGGGTTCGTACAACCCCTGATTGGTTTTGAAAGCGGCTTTCCACTCGTCTCCCAACTTAATTCGCACGTTATTATATCCCCATTTGACGTCGAGTTTTGTGTATAGTCGTGCATCACGTATCCGGTCGACGAGCTCTGGGATTAAAGGGAGTGGATAGTGGTTGCGAACCGTGAGTTCGTTCAGTTGTCTATAGTCTTGGACGGGGCGGAGTTTCCCGTCCTTCTTTTTGATGAAGAAAAAGGGGGATGCATAAGGTGATTTAGATGAACGGATATATCCCTTTGCAAGTTGTTCGTTGAGGAATGTG
Organism: Lactarius hatsudake; assembly: GCA_024734325.1. Classification (NCBI taxonomy): domain Eukaryota; kingdom Fungi; phylum Basidiomycota; class Agaricomycetes; order Russulales; family Russulaceae; genus Lactarius; species Lactarius hatsudake. The sequence continues at coordinate 17,538 of JANSJP010000184.1, read as the reverse complement.
GTTAGGGCCTCTTGTTCGTTCTGTGCGAGCGGATAGACCTTACAGTCTAATGAGGCGGGGGCGTTTGGGAGAAGGTCGATAGCGTGGTCCCAGGGGCGAGAAGGGGGGAATCGATGTGACGCCTCTTCGTCGAAGATTTTTCGATGGCGTCGGTACTCCTCCGGGATCATCTCCTCAAACGTTCGCTCCTTCTTTTTCGCTGATTCCTGCTGCGCCAGCTCGGAAGCCATGGTTGTCTTCCTCAAAAATGCGATCTGGGGCTCCCGCTCGTCATCCATGAGCTGCTCCCATGCTTCCTCGTCAAGTTCATACGTCTCCAACGCCCGAATGGAAGCTTCCATGGGCGTGGCTTCGTCTGACAAGTGAAGACTCGAGACTACGACCGGCTGAAACTCTTCATTCAGCGTCACGTCTCCCCACTTGATCGCGGGCTCAAAGGCCGTGAACCAAGGGTATCCCAGGATTACTTCGTCTCTTCCCAGGTTGGTAACCAGAAAGCGAAGCGTCCTTTCTTCTTTCCCCGTTCGTACGGTAAGATCGGTGTAATGCGTGATGGCGCCATCCTGATTGTGGGTGCCGTCTACATTCCAAATGCGGATGGGGTGTGTTACTTCCCGCGTCCCGATCTGGAGTCGTTTTAAGAGTGAGGAGCATATGAAATTGTCGGTAGCTCCCGAGTCGATCAAGACTTGTCGTTCGGCCGTTGCGTGTGCAGATTTGAACAGAACTGGGATTCGCATAGATCGATATCTGCTAGTGTACACGTTCAAGTTTAATGCTCTAGCCCAGGCTGCCGGGTTCAAGCGTCGAGAAAATCCTCCCGTCCGAAAAGCTTCTCCACCATGAGGTCTCGTACCTCCTGAGTTTGCGCCTTCATCGCTGCGATCTGTAGATCCGCCTGCTCTTCATTCGATAGTACGCAATTAGATTGTATGGCGAAAGAAGAGATGGCGGGAGTTGGTAAACTTGAACTCGAGGGAGTCGGGGCTGGTGATCGCGGGGACATGGAGGTTGGCGCCATGGCAGATGTAGTGGCAGCCACTCGCATGCCCTTTTGAGGACAGTTACGCGAGATGTGCCCTTGCGCTTGGCATCTAAAACATCGTCCCTCCTTTTGAAGTCGTGCTTTGTCGGTATCGGTGAGGGCCACGGAGGCTCTGGCGCGTCCAACGTCCATGGCGTTGGGGTCGCGCGTTCCTTTGAGGGCTTGTACCCACTGCTCTCGGCTTTGGCCGCCCTTCTTTCGCTGGGGTTTTCCTTTGCCAAGGCGGTCCTTGAGAATAAGGTATTCAGCCTGCTGCAATCGGGCGGCCACCTTCCACTGCTCCCAATTGACAGGGTGCTGGAAGCGGACAGCGTTGACTACTAACTGGTTTGGCAGTCCATCTTGGAACAACTCCAATGTCGTGGCTTCGTCAGGGTTGTATCCTGCCTTCGTGACGAGGTTTTGGAAGGTTGCGACATATGTGTCGATGTCTCCTCCCTTCATCGTGAGACTCTGGAGCGCTTTTTGCGCGTTGATTTGTTCTGACGTGTCGGTGTAGGCTTGTACGAATCGATCTCGGACGGTAGTCCACAGGACTTCATTTTGTCGGAGGACTCCTGCCGCAATTTGATCTTCCAGCCACTGTGCCTGTTCATCTACCCAGTCGTTTACTAATGGGCCTCGGATGTACGATAGGAAGGTCATGGCTCGCGAGGCCGGGATTGATAGCTGATCGACGGTGGGATTCATTTCCTTGTAAAGTCGGAACACTCGCAAGAAAGCCTTGCTTTCGTCCCTGACCCCAGTGAACTCGGGAGGAGGGTTTCCCCCCAGTCGTCCGTTTCCTCCGGGGGCTGGCGCTGCTGGCGCGGCTCCTCCTGGCGCGGCGCCACCGCCACCGCCACCGCCACCGCCACCGCCACCGCCACCGCCACCGCCACCGCCACCGCCACCGCCACCGCCACCGCCACCGCCACCGCCACCGCCACCGCTACCGCCACCGCCACCGCTACCGCTACCGGATGGCACTGATGCGCTACCACCGGCAGATTGGGCGCCCCTCCTCCTCCAGCACCAGCGCTGGTGAGGGTCGTACTGGCCGAAGCTTGTTGGGTTTGGGACATAGCGTGAGTTTGAAAATGTGTCGTGGGATCGGGCAGGTTGGTTGTGGGTACTGAGACACTGGGTGATGGGGAGTTGTCGTCAACGGCGATGCCGGAGGTAGTGTGAGTTGTGAGGGGTCCGACTCCAAGGGCTTGTGGTACTAGGCTGATAGTGTACCACTGGCCTTTCTTTGCGGAGTAATCAATGTATGCCCACTGTCGTAGTTCTTCAAGATAGTGGACCTGTCGGTATTTCTGGGTGTTGGGGTGGAAGAGGAAATATCCTTCCGTTCCTTCGTGTTCCTTCCAGACGACGGCTCCTTTGACTTTATCGGAAAGCTCGTCGTCACTATATCTGTCAATGTATTCTGCCTGGAACTGGGATCTGGCGCGACTATGAAGATTCGCCACTGTGAGAGACTTGACTTAATGTAACACCACCACGGGGGCGTTAGGTACGACGTGTACCGCGTTAAGTCAACGGGACTGGAAGAGCGCGAGCCGGTTAAAGCTCAGTTCGGTGATGCACAAGTATCGCTCGGCTTCCCTGGAACCGAGGACAATAGTAGAGGGACAAGGCTCAAGCGCAATGGCGAGCGAAAATATAGACTCAAGCGCAAAGGCGAGTCGAAGGTCGTTCGTGAGGCAAGGACAACGTGGTATTACACAAGAAGTCAAGTCTACCGTACAAGCTAGGTAGGGCGTGACTTATATACTACTACAGGGTATTTGTACAGGACAAACACATGTCGCGAGTCTGATGTGATCGTACAAGAAGGGGAACAAGGGGAATAGCTTTATGTAGCACAAGGGAATCCCGCGGGACGACGCGTGCCTCAGAGATGGTCAGCGGACGAAACAGAGCGTAAAACTAGCCATCCTATCGCCGAGGCGCAAGGTGCGGGATGGAAGCCGAGAAGCGCGAATCACGGGAACGTATCGTAAAAGTACAGTAGTCCGAAGACGCTTAGTGAGAGATAAGGCAGTTCGTAACATCCGCGTTGACCGAATTTGTTCTCGATGAAGACCGTGTATACCGCAAGGGTCGCTAGGGGCAAGGAAAATCGATGAGGCGGAGTTAAATAGCGAAACCTTCTTATTGGAGACCGGGAGGCCTCGTACACCTAGAGTCTCCGAGTCGGAGGTATCCTCATCGAACCTAGAGCCGCTTGATAGCTGGTAGTGGAGGAAGCGTTGAACGAGAGTGGGGAACGTGGGCTTCTTGAAGTATGTTGCGATGCTTGTCACCGTTCCCCTATGGTCTGAGAATGATATGAATACTGTTCTCAGATGTAAGATCAACTAGTTCGGCATACATGTAGTTCTGGCCAGTTCAACGTGAGCGAGAATCGTCGAGTCGTTGACGATGTCAGAAAGGTCTTCGGCACCTTTTCCGGCTCTTTGTTCGTTGAAAGCCTCCTGAACGCGTTCTGAAATTTTTATGAGTAACAGGTATTCAGTCAAAGATAAACGACGAACCCATCTTTTTCAAGGACGCGTTAAGTTGCGACCTGTCGAGCATCCCCCTGCGTGTAAAGTCGATTCGCGCAGCCATGAGTTTGTCGAGACGTTGATTCGTGAGAAGCATCTGCTTCAGAGGCTTGTTTCGATTGCTTCGGCGCCATGGTTCTTTGACGGCCTTGATGTGCTTCGCCTCCGTAATGGACGAACAAAGACCGTTTGGGGCGCCGAAGAAGCGTATCATGTCGGGATAATGATGCATGGAGTGCTGTCGAGGAAGTGAGAAATCCTCTCGGACGCCTTCTTCTTGAAATACGGTCCGGTATTCGTTAAATTGTGCAAGTGCGCCTTCGAGCTCAGTAAGGGTAATCTCCGTAATCACGTTATGACGGGCAATGTAACAAAAGTCCAAAAAAGATCGGATTGCGTAGAGCATCTTGTTAGGCACGTGTCCTTCAATCGCGGGCAAGTACACCTGTCGAAAGACAGGAATGAAAAGGAAAGTAATTGAGAAACTCGGAAATATTACTCACCTTCATCAAAGCCTTCGAATCGTCCCCAGTCCACTGCTTGAACCCCCGACCCTCATGAAACCTTCGCAGGCCAGCAAACGGTGGCGCAGCCGCAATCCTAGCAAGGAAGCGTCAGTTCTGTTTCCTTTGCTCAACCCGAACTGACTGAGACGTACCGCCGATCGATATCGTCTAAAATGGCCTTGCCCGGCGCACCGCGGTGTTTTCAACGTATATACACTGTTACCCACTGAACAAGATGATCCTTAAACGTCCCCTTGATAAGTTGGTGTAAGAGATCAGGGGAGAGTAGCTCGTAGACGCATGCACGGGGGAAATCGTTTGTGAACGGCTAGGGAGGTGCGTGAGCACAGTAGTCAAAGAAGTGAAAAATTGGTACCGTACCTTGACGTCACCCACAATACCATATATATTCCATAATTCTCCGAGTCCAAGTAGTTCCTGAATGGCGTCTGTATGTTCACTTGACCTAGGGTGTCTGAGGGTTTCTAGCTCATCTTTAGGGGCAGTACACCTAAAAGGCAGCAGACGGGCTCAAGTTAGCAGCGCAATGTAGAGTAGAACCGAGAAGCTTACTTCGGACACCAGCCCGTAACGATGCCGGAAATGAGTACTTGTTCAGGATAGTCAGCAATATATGGGCCGAGGCCATATACTACCCACCGATGGAACCCATCGGCACATCAAACGACCTCTGGCTCCGACATTCCCGGACATAAGCTGGAGAGGATGCGAGCAAGCGAGGTGTGAAATAGCTGACGGCGGAACCTTCGAAACCCAGGGCTGTTGCTGTGCTTTTTCTCAGCTGTCGTCGTAGAGCAGCGTACAAGTTAGCCACACGATAAACATAGAAAAGGCAGTCACTTTGGGCTATCGCAAGGAATCCTGCAAGCGCGACTCCACCACGATGAGACCAGCGAATGTTGTTATGAAGGTTCCCAATCGGCAAATATAATGGGTAATAGTCTGTCTGACCCGTTGCTACAGACACCGTGGTCTTATCACTTCCCAAAATGATAGGAACGAATGCCGACCCATGCGTCCTCAGATCTTGAGCTATTTTAGTCTGAAGAATTGTCAGCACAAGCCATGGTTTTGTAGAAAGAATTAAGAGATCGCACCGCTTGCTCCCAGGCCCAGTCGCCACTCATCATGTGCTCGTACACGCGAGTGCCGTCTTTATCAAAGGCACGGTACGGACCAAAGTCCATGCCGCCCTCATAGTCTGGATTCGTTAGCATTCCATGGACGATTAGATGAGGGTCGCGGTAGAACACCTCGTGCACGTCTGACATCCACTTTGGTTGGGTTTCGTCGACGTCATCGCCGAGTTCGCCATTAAACTGGACTGTGAAACTTTGCCAGGGAACATCACCAACAGTTAGTCCATCAATTGCCGCATACAGGTCGGTGTGGTCTGAGAATGGCACGCTACCGTTAGATCGCTCCACAATATCCAAAAGCGCGTCAACGTCCCCTTCCGACATGTGAGCCTTGTTGTACAGCAACTCTGCCATTTCAAACCCCTCCTTGCTCTCAAACGCTCCCCAATTGGTTGAGTTCGCGGCAGGTGGGGAAGACGGGCGCAGTTGTTCTGCCGGCGTTGGATAGCTACCGTCCTGTCGGCAAGGTTTGCCTATCAACGAGATCATTAATCGATGGATTGATGGAGAAGAGTCCCTCACCGTTGATTTTCGAATGAAACGAGTAGCGTAAGCCTGGAACCTCCGAAGTAAAAGGCACTCGTCTCGTGTGCCCAGCTGGTGGTGACAAGGAGAGGTCTGTATCGATGTCGAAATCCGAGCCTGCCGGGCGTGGAGTGGAGATCGTCAAGTGAGGAGAAGAACGGGCAGTGGCGGGGGTTGGGACAGGAGGACGATGAGTGGAGGCATAAGAATGTTGAGAACCTTCGCATGCGGAGCCCTGAGCGCTGGGGTCTGATTCAGATGAGGTCGCCCGATCTAATTCGTTTGCTGGCACATCCGAAAGGTCATCAGACTCTAACTTGTCCGAATAGATCGTATAAAGGTGCGGAAGAGGATCTAAATATATGGTCAGTACAAACTACGCGCCCGCAGGACACGGCTTGGGACTGACCGTCTAAGTCGTCTTCAGGGTTCCAATTTTGGTGAACAAGAAGTTGGTGCTTTTTGAGGCCGAGGCTAGAACTAAATGACCTTCGACAGTGTGGGAAGGTACAACGAACGTAGGAGTTCTCGATTGCCGTCTGTTCTTCGCGGTACATGGAGGCTGAAGAAAAAGAAAACTTTGTGAACAATGACGAATCAAGGCGCAATTACTAGCTAGTACTTACATTACATTATATTTACACTAATAATTATTTGGGTCAAATTACTAGAATTGTATTAGTACGACTATCGAACAGAAATATTATATTAACTAGCGACTGCGGACCGGCCTGTGTGCTTCGGAGTCTCATCCACCATCCCAAAGCTGGCCTGGTTTCGAGCTCACGCAAGAGGGGGTAATGGAGAGTGCGAATAGAGGTCACAGTCTAATAGGTCGGAGAGAGCGCAATCAAAATAGCAATCTATGTGTCAGCAAAGCAAAAATGTGTCAGCAAGGACCGCCAGATGCGTCGCAAGGGGTCGCGCAGGCCTCCGCGCGGTGCGAGCTGTCGCATATGAGTCCATGGCAATCACGGATACGTCGGTGTGGAAGTGCTAAGGCCGCGCGCAAGTGCGGGGAGGTCGGGAGTGGCTACACGGAGCCTAAGGGTTGGGTGGTCGGGAGTGGTCGGAAACGGTCGCGCACAATTCAGCGCAGCGCGAAACTTTGGATAAGTGGCCATCGGGGTCGGGAACGCGTCGGGTTAGAGTTACTAAGGTCGCGCACAAGTGAGGCACAGTGGGGAAAGCAATGGATGAGCTTCACTGAGCTTCAACCTGCGTCGCAATGAAAGGTCAGTCTCTGCACACACTGAGTGGAATGACGAGTTGCAAATAGGGGTCAGAGTACTATTGAGCCCATACCTGTCCGAAGAAACGACCACCGGAAGCCGAATGGGTGCGACGACGCTGCGGACTGGGTCGACATGCCCATCCACATCCATAATCGCAAAGCTGACCTGGTTTCGAGCTCATGGGGGCAGTGGAGAGTGTTAGCAAGTTGCGAATAGGGGTCACAGTCTCTGCAGACACAACAGGGGCAGCCAAATGGAGGGGCAGCCCGAGCGAACAAATTGGGCTGTCAAACGCAAGAGACAGGCGGACGTGAACGAACAAATTCTTACAGCAAAATGTGTCAGCCGCAAGACAGAGAGGAAAGCGACTGTTGGCCATCAGCAAGGAGGCACAGATGGAAGCAGGGATGGAAAGGTGTTTGCTCACCCATGTACTCATGCGAAAGTGTGATAACACGGTTGAGAGGTCGGAGAATGGGACATCCTTAGACAAATAGGGGTTGTAAAATGCGGCGCAAGGGGTCGCGCAGGCCCCCGCGCGGCGCGGGCTGTCGTATAAGAGTCCACCGCGATTGCGGAGACGTCAGTGTCGAAGGCCTAAGGCCGCACACCAGTGCGGCGAGGTGGGGAGTGGCTACATGGAGTGTGAGGGTCGGGAGGTCGGGAGTGGTGGTCGGAAATGATCATGCACACTTCAGTGCGGCGTGAAAATTTGGATACGTCTCCGCGGGGGTCTGGAACGCGTCTGGTTCGACTCACTAAGACCGCGCGCAAGTGCGGCACGCAGGGGAATGCGATGGGTGAGCTTCACCGAGCTCCAAGCTGTCACAACGAAAGCGGTCACAGTCTCTGAGCTTCAGTGGAAAGTGTAGCAAGTTGCGAATAGGAGTCAGAGTACTTGAGCCCATACCTGTCCGAAGAAACGACCACCGGAAGCCGAATGGGTGCAACGACGCTGTGGACTGGGTCGACATAGCAAATAGTAAACTTTTGCTCGCTGCGAACACCGAGTCGAATAGTACTGACAGTGCAGCTTTAGAGCGACCGTCGCTTCCCGAATGTGCGTATGCAACTGCCGCGGGCCAATTGATGCTGCCAGTGCGAGAACGACTAGCGCCAATGTAAGCCGACGCGACACTGTGACGGCGCTCGTTCTCCTCATCCGCACCTTTCGTTCCACACATCACAAACAAGGTATGTCATATCAAAAATACCTGGTGTAGAAGTAATACTTACATGCTATAGATGCCATATAAAATCGCCGCTTGGATTTTGGGGGTGGTTGTTTTTGTGGGTATTGGACAATATCTTGTCGGCCCAGTGGAGGCCTGGGTACGTCGTGTTTTCATGCTATGAGGCCTTGCTAATCGCTCCTAGATGAGAAATGCCAACGTTTGGATTGCCGTTGGATTCAACACGACGGTCCAGCTCTACTGGGATGGGGGGCTGATTGAGCACAATCTTGCCCCGTTCCGGTTCGTCATACCTCGCGATCAAGTCGTGCCGGCGGCTTGAAGGGGAGGAATATTAGTAGGCGGAGTAGTAGATGTAAATAAATTGGATGATAAGGCATCCGTTTCGTTGAAAAAAAAAGGATCTTACTTTTCGACACTAAGTCGCCTTGTGAGCGCGCCGAGACTCGTTTGAGCGAGGCGTTACGCGATAAGATGTACGGCGATAAGAGATCCTGGCTCGCACGCACTTTATTTGAAGATCTATATATCAGGTCTCATTTGTAAACAAGGAATCATAGAAGGAGATGACTCTCAGCTAGCACAACGAAGTGGTGAGGATGCGTGGGAATATCAATCCGACACCATCTAAGTTTCCTGTTGCGGGCTTCGCGAATGCCCCAATCTCTTGAGTTTCCGGCTAGTTCCGTCGTGCTGACGTGATGCTAAATCATCTTCCTCTGAAAATTGAGCTCCGAGAATACAATGGAGGCCGATTGGAGGGCACGCCGACTGAGGCTATGCCCTTCGTTATACTGAACATCCACCCTTTGAGTGCTTGAAGGGTGACCAGTGACCCCATATCTCAAATCCTCTCCGAGAGATCAGCATTTCTCAAGTAAAGACCACACTTCAATTGGATAAAGCAAAAAGTGCAACGTAATTTCTGAGTAGTTACTCATGCATGATCTGGTTCATCAGGCTCCTATAGCATATTAGGGCATGTGTGCAAGCAAGGTCAGATAACTCACAAGGGCCATTGATCGACTCAGGGTGTAACGATATGGTGCAAAAATTGGGAGATGACTGTGACGAGGCGAAAGACTCCTGGTGAGGCCGCACGTGTGGGGCGTGTTGATAAAGTGACCTGTGCGCACTTAGCGGCTCAATGGACACGCAGATAACGGACTGCTTTAGATAAGATATATTGGACTTATGTAGATTAGATTATTATGATCTTTACAATCTCGGACTTTCTTATCTATGACATCACTGTACAATGACATCATGGACTCCTCTGGACTCCTATTGTATTTCGTCCTTGTACTTACTTCCTTTATTTTATCTTCATTGTGATGTCACTATGATATCATAGTCTAGCCTTCCCTTGTTCTTTGCGCTCTTGTTCTCCTTCTGCACACTCCTTTGTGTCCCTCTGTAGAACAACGCTCCTTGTATTATGTGACTCTGTGTTACTTCTGTTGTACTAGTGTCACTCCTGTATTTTGTATAAGTAGTACAGCTTGTACGCTCCTGGTCCACATCAGTTCTCATCTGTTGTGTGCCAGGTATGTCTCCACCTCTCTAATGTAACATCAGTTCTCATCTGTTGTGTGCCAGACATCCCATCTGCTTCACTTGCTAGATTACTCTGTTGCTGCTTCAAGCCACTCTTCATATCTCACCACAGTCTCCAGTCCACTGTGAGTATGATCCCTTCATGTGCGCTGTTCATCAGGTTATGGGCCCTGGTGCCCAAGCCACTCCACTTGGCTGGTCACTGTGTGTTGCGCAGCAATGCACGCAGCTAACAGGAATGGTGTTCTCACCTTTGAGTAGGTTGAGAGACTGCAAGAGTGGAGAGGGCGCACAAGTGAGAAAGAGAGTGAATATCTATTCGCCTCCCTCCCCATAGGAGGGTTTTTATACTCTATGGTCCTACCCTGACCATTTGCGTAAAAGTGATGAGTACAGGCGTCCACAATATCGCGTTTTTACACACGCCTGATGTAAACTACCACTTCGAGATAGGCATAGGGCTTCTCTCACTTGGAGGGCGTATTGCGCCCGTTGTAGTACGTATCCCAACTACCGTAATAGGCAAACATACTACTGTAATGTCGTAACTGCTATAGATAAGGTCCTTACGTACTTATCACGTTCCAACACTCCCCCTTGCTTAGTGCAGCTTCGAAAGCGCTTCTAAGCAATTGATAGCGTCCTCACGAGCCTAGGCATCGAGTGAGGGTTGTGTAAGAGTCGATTAGTAGTGTCGTGTCCAATCCGAGTCTCTAACACGTCTCATCAAGTTGTGAATGTCCATTATAAACGACATTTTCCAACTGGGCGTGTCATATGTCATCCCCATTAGGGACAGGACATGCGAGCTCCCCTCTGGTAGCTCATGAAAGGCTTGGAGCCAGTTGTCTGCTGGTTAAAGCGACATTACACCATAACTTGAAGAGAATAAGGTGACTCTGTCCCGTTTTAAGGAGACAGTTGCTCGTGATGCACTCCTCTTGAAGAAGAAGCGGTGGACGCTGTTGAACATAGAGAAACATATGTTCAGCTTCAGAAGGTGCGGTGGCAGTGGAGGGACAAAAGTTCCTTCACGCTTTCCCCTCACAAGTCACCATCATCAGATATGGTGTGTGTGCGCGGTAGCGCACCAAACTCTAGCCCTAGCTGTTCCCTGAATTTAAGGAACTTAATGCGACCCAGATTCTTAGTAAACAGATCTGCGGGGTTCTCGGCTCCCTCAATAAAGAATAGTTCTATCTTCTTCTCACGGATCACATCACGAATGTAATGGTGACGTAGATCAATGTGTTTGATCCGTTTCTCCTGAACAGGATTAGAAGATAAGAATATGGAGCCTTGATTATCTCCGCATAATGGAATAGGTCCGAGGTTTATTCCAAGCTCACTAAACAGCGAGCGAATCCAGACCAATTGTCTGCTTGTGTCACACAGCGACATGTATTCTGCTTCAGTAGATGAGAGCGCAATTGACTTCTGCGCTCTCGAGTTCCAGCAGAACACTCCATTTGCCATTTTTACTAAGTAGCCCGTAGTGGACTTTCTGGTTGTTGGGTCAGAGGCCCAATCAGAATCTGCATATGCTATTATCCCACCATCGCTTTTGCCGTCAAAGACAAGCGCATAATTAGAGGTGCCAAGTAAGTAGCGGCAAATATAAAGTGCGCGCTTCATATGGTCCTCAGATGGGTTGGCAGCAAACTGCGCCATTTTGGTAACAGCATAGGCAATATCCGGTCGCGTTCCAATCATTATGTATAGGAGAGATCCTATTACTTGTTGATATGACGCGCGGATCTCTGGGGTTGCAGTTCCCTTATTAGGGATTGGATGGTACCCTTCCGGTAGTGGGGTAGGTACTGATTTGGCGTTAATCAGATTAAAACGCTGCAGCACTTTCTGAAGGTAATCCTGCTGATCTATCAGGATTCTACCCTTAGAACGTAGTATGCGCATGCGTAGAAATTCTTTGGTATCACCCAAATCTCTGCATTCCCAAATCTCCATGAAGCGTTTCTTCAGGGATGCTATGTCCTTTTTATTTCTTCCAAGGAAGAGGACATCATCGACATAGACGATGACTACAATAGTTCTATCGTCATTTACAAACAGACCTGAGTCTGATTGAAGTCTTGTGCAGCTAAGAGTACTCATGGACTTATCCAGCGCTCTCCACCAAGCGAGTGCTGCTTGTTTAAGTCCATATATTGCTTTCCTCAAGCGCATGACTTTGTTTTGTTGGCTAGGGTCTTTAAACCCTTCAGGTTGTTCCATGTAGAGTTCCTCATCAAGGTCTCCATATAGGAAGGCAGTTTTGACGTCAAGTCCAGAGATGTGCCAATCCTTCAGCGCTGTGAGCGCGAGCATCATCCGGACTGTCTCAAACCGTACCACTGGTGAGAATATTTCGTCATAGTCAATGCCTTCAACCTGAGAGAAGCCTTTGGCGACTAGCCTGGCTTTCTTACGGCCATCTGACTTTAAGTCAAATACCCATCTATTCTTGATCACCCTTCTGCCTTTTGGCGGGTTGACAAGATCATAGACTCTGCGTTTGCGAAGAGAGTCAAGCTCTTCTTCACAGGCATTACGCCACTCCCCCTGGGATTCACTTGGCATTTTAAGAATGTCCTTATAGGTCCATTCACGTATATTAGAGGTATCAGGTGACTCTAGATCCACTGGTGAAACTGCTTTGGCGAGCAGAAGATCTAGAAATTTGACTCCCCCTTCCTGAGCTAGGCGGATCAGAAGTTGCTGATCAACTTCGTCTGAATCATGCGGATTATCACTCTTCGCACTGGAAGAATCAGAATCGGCTGGGTCAGGATTAACACCTGAGACCGTCTGATCTTGACGCGAACACGGCTGGGAGCTACCCGGCTGCGGTGCAGTCAACTGTCGCCATGTGCGAGTCCGCGCAATGTCTCGAATAATCGTAGTAGGAGGCCTATCTCCATAGACATTTTCAGGACGAGTAACTGGTTTCCTTATACGCCCCGATCTCCTAGGTTCACTAGGACCAGGTACTGGAACAGGGGGTAAAGGCGGAGGTAGCTGCGATCCAGATCCTCCAGTAGAACTACTAGGAGGAGGTCCAGCGGCCGGCTGGGGAGCGCTTCTCCCTTTGGTATTAGGAGGCTCAGGTGGTAGGTCGTCATCATCACCGGGAGTGGTATCGTCATTTGACAGCTCATCTGGAGCTGTGTCATCTAACTGAGTTACACCACGGGGCATACTCCTAGAATTATCTTTAGGACATCTAGGAAATAACGCTTCATCAAAGAGAGCCTTGTCCGAATAGAACAAGGTATTTGGTGTGCGCATGAAGACATCAGCCTTCATTCCAGCTCCTCTTCCGAGGTAAATCATTAGCTCGCTTTTGGGAGAAAGTTTATTCACCCGGCGAGCTTCTGGAATATGTACGTAGGCGCCACAACCAAATACTCTGAGATGTGATATGTCAGGGACGTCATTGTGTAATAGTTTGTAAGGAGTCTGCCATTTGAGGCGACTTATGGGGGTTCTATTGTAACAATGTGCAGCATGTTGTACTGCAAATTCCCACCAACTCTGTGGTAAACAAGCATCAAGGCGCATGGCCTGAGCTTTGTCCATTATGGTACGCATAAAGCGCTCAGCGCGCCCATTTTGCTGTGGTGTATGTGGCGCAGACTGTAGCACTGTTATGCCGGCATCCTTAAGCTGCTTTAGGAAAGCGTCCGATTTATATTCACCGCCGGCATCAGACATCCATTCTTTTATGGTAGCGTTAAATTGATTTTTATTAACGCAAGCCACTGCTTTAGTGCCGTAATAGCAGAGGCCTTATCCCGTAAAAGAGTAATCCATGCAAAAGAAGTATAATCGTCAAAAAAGACGATAAAATACTTGTATTTGTGGTATGACAGTATAGGGAAGCTTTTCAAATCAGAATGAATTCGATTGAAAGAGGCTTTAGCCCTTGTATCGGACGGAGGATGTGAGGCAGCAGGCATTTTGCCTTGTGCGCACCCAGGACATATTACATCAGAGGTGGGAATTGTTATCCCTTCTGGAAAGCCCTTAGTGTGTTCCTTAGCTCGTCTTAGAACCTCTTTGGATGGGTGTCCGAGGCGACGATGCATAAGGTCATAGTCTACATTAATTAACGCAGACTGGTTCGCAATATGCGACTCAGTTAGAGTGGATATAGAGGCATCTAGCCAATATAGGGATTGTCCGTGAAGAAGGGGTTTACATTGGACAATCTTTTTATTTTTACGTAGCAAGTTAATATGCCGCGAATTCCCCAAAACGCGCAAACCTTGCTGTAGAAAAACTCCCATTGATAGAAGACGCGTGCTCATAGAAGGTATGTATAGAACCGGATATACCCGAGTAGTAACGGGTTTGTCTGCGACGTAATGTTCTAGCAAGACTGTTCCGGTTCCTTCAACATACAACATTTGAGCTGCTGTCTTTACAGGAATTCGTTCAGACTTAGCAATTTGCTTGTAATCGATGAAGTCACTAAGTTTATTAGTGAAGTGTGCTGATGCTCCTGAGTCAAGGAGCCACATATTTTGAGTGCGCTTTAAACACTCTGCGCATTGACTGAAGTACTCATTGTGCTCACACTCAAGTAAATCGAGGAGAGCGCTGTTAATATTGTACATATCGAGTGACTTCGGTACTATTACATGCGAATCCCGTAGATATACGTAACCGTTACAACTGCCATCCCTTAGACTTTTTGGGGGCAGGGCTAATACTGTAACGTTATCAGCATGTGGTGCGCAAAGTGAAGAGAAGACGTACTCTTCTTCATCAGATCCCCAATCAAGGGAGATCTCGTCATCCGGTCCGGTTAGAAAAGACTCCGGAGTCAGCGAACGGCCAGTAGAGGCCGGTGTCGGGATAAGAGGGTCGAAACGGGGGTCCGTTGGACGACCATTATTGTACAGGAACTGCTGGTTACTGCGCCAAATTGCTTCAATTTGGTCGTTAGAACGTGATCCACCAAGGGTGTCCTTTTCGCGAGTAGCCTGCTTGACTGTTGCTTCAACAATTGAAGCAGGATTGACGTAAGGAGGCGTGGGGGCACGGTTTTCTTTATCAGAATCCCCATCGCTTATCGTCAGTCCCGATAAGTCAAGTTGGAGAGCGTTAGAACGCTCACCGAATATTTCCGTGTCATCTAGCCCGGCGATATTCATGATCGGTTGTGCGCTGCCAGAAGGCTGCTGCGACATATCGATATCGACATCAGAGTCATACTCCTCGTCCATGAATTTTTTGATACGGGGACGCATCTGCGCATCAATCTCGGCAAAGCGCTGCTCGAGCGTCTTTACGGTCTGGACTGTAGCGGGTACATCCAGCCGTTCAGCGAGCGTCAATGCCTTATTGACGGAAGGGAAGAAGCCGGGGGTCCTCTGAGGTGAGGAGGATTCGACTTCGATTCGCGTAGAGACACCAGATGACCCAATATGAGTCACCTTGTGGGAAGTAGGAGGGGCTAATGCGGCGACAGAAGCAATATGTGAGTGCTGTGGAGCACGGGCAGGTGCCTTGCCTTTCCCTTTGCCTTTGCCTCTTCCGGAACCACGTCCTCCGCGCTGCCTAAAAGGCTGCTGCTGATTGGACGGGCCAGGAGCGCTAGGCTGCTGCGACGTACCCTGCTTTGAAAAGCGAGGGTCGGTGCGCTTCCGTTTAACGGCAGAAAGCTTCTGCGCGTTATGAACGGCCTTATGCTGTCCTCGATTAGTCTCAGTCTCATACTGGCTCTCAACGCAAGCCGAGACTGTATCGAGCTTAAGATCTGCAATGGGAAGGTTGTTGCACATGACAGGGATAAGGTGCTCCCATTTCTGGGGCAAAGCGGACATGGCGATAAGAGCCTGCAGCTGAGGCTTGATGGCAAGTGTGGTGGCGGCAGCACCAGTTCCAATAGTAACGGAACCAAGACGAGAGAAGGCGGCTGCCATCTTCTCGAATTGAGGGGCAGGGTGCTGATTAGAATTGAAGCGAATAGAAATCGCTTCTTTGAAGTCTTTATAGATGCGGGGCATAGATACCGCACCGTACCGGTCTTTTACGGAGTCCCAGAGCGCCTGGGAAGTGTTCCCAGTGACAGCCTGCTGTATAGCGGGCGAAAGGCGGAGGGTGAGATTACCCCTGGCCATCTCATCGCTTCGATCCCAAGCTGGCTGTTCAGCAGCAGCAGCGGGACGGGCGATGGTACCAGCGACAAAGCCCCAGAGCCCTTGGGACATAAAGAACACGGTCATCTGCTGAGACCAAGTGGCCCAATTAGAGCCATCGAAGACGGGGACAAGCTGAGTGAGTTGAGAGGACATAGTTTTGATAGATCTGTTGGCTTTGAGTACGTCAGCATTGCAGTTATTATAATAACAATACTGAGTGAATCAAAAAGAATTGCCAACGCCAGAGCACGGCTAATAGCAATACAATGCGTGACAATAGCCCAATATTAGGCTGTTTCCAACAGAATGGGCAGCGCCCATTTTGACATTTGGATCACAAATGCCATGCGTCGGACTATCCTGCTCGACGTCACCCCAAGGTTGAGCTATTCGACACTCCAAGATTAATTGGAGCCGTAATAGAGCCTTGTTTAGTTAGGCGATTGGCCAAGTCTGTGTACTCCTCAAGAGCACAATACTGAGCTCGCTATTAACCAGGGAGCCTCCTTGAGTCTAGTGCCTACAACCGCACGAGTACCTCTTTGCAAAGGTAACAACGTGGTGGGCGATGACCACAAGGCGCAACTCTATCAAAGAGTGCGACGGCAAACCCTGTAGCAGGGCCCATAACCTGTTGCGCAGCAATGCACGCAGCTAACAGGAATGGTGTTCTCACCTTTGAGTAGGTTGAGAGACTGCAAGAGTGGAGAGGGCGCACAAGTGAGAAAGAGAGTGAATATCTATTCGCCTCCCTCCCCATAGGAGGGTTTTTATACTCTATGGTCCTACCCTGACCATTTGCGTAAAAGTGATGAGTACAGGCGTCCACAATATCGCGTTTTTACACACGCCTGATGTAAACTACCACTTCGAGATAGGCATAGGGCTTCTCTCACTTGGAGGGCGTATTGCGCCCGTTGTAGTACGTATCCCAACTACCGTAATAGGCAAACATACTACTGTAATGTCGTAACTGCTATAGATAAGGTCCTTACGTACTTATCACGTTCCAACACTGTGTTCTTAGGATCACACACCAGGTCAAGATCTGTCTGGGGCCTCACCAGCCTTGCCCAAGGCAGTTGACACTGGGGCGCCAGTTGTCACTGCTGAGGAACCTCCTGTTCTATGTACTGCCCAGTAGTCCTACTTTCATCCCTACTGTTTTCCTAGCCCCTGCGCTATGCGCAAGGAGATTGGATCTGGTAGCCCCTTAATACATATCCAGGTGTGCATGGCCCACTAGGCTGTGTATTGTGGAGCTTAGCGCCAGCTGTCTCTGGTGCTCCACACTGGGCGCAGGATCTCCTCACCATGGGAGTGTAAAACCTGGTTCAGACTCTGGGGGGTGTTCACCTTATGGTGTTCTGCAACCAGATACCTGCCTTGTAGCGGCAATGGGAAAGGATTCAGTAAAGCCACTTGTGGCGATGAGGCAACCAATAGGCCGAGGAGGCTGAGGTAGACAGCCTTGGGCTCTGAAAGCATTCCCTTCATTTCCCCCTGACGCAAACTGGTGAAGCTGTGTCTTAGACACATCCTGGCAGGCAGCTAGCTTCCAGTATGGCAAAGGGATTCTTCCATCCTGGGCCTAGCCCTTGTATCACTGGCATACCATCAGGAGGCAGGACGTG